>CAXDIG010000241.1:40200-203051 GCA_963989225.1 Dromius quadrimaculatus | reverse complement strand
ACTCAACGAGACTCAGAGGAAACGCTGATAACTCGCTGGAAACGCAAAGTTTTGTGCATTTGAGGACAGATCATGCGTATCATATTGTATTTAATAGATTTATGTGATTTGCGATACTTTGAAACTGCTCAGAATGTGGTATTTTGACTTATTTCAAACTTCATATAACTGCAGATAGCGCTCTGAAAACACGAGATACGATGTTTTTGTCGATAGATTCATACATATTATGAGATCCTGGATAGGAATATGAACTTTTTGATTGTGAAAATCTGCGCGAAAAAGCGTGATTTCGACTCATTCCAAAGTTTGTGAAACTGCAAAAAGCACTTTAAAAACACGAAATATGATGTATTTGGTGCTAGTTTTTGCCATATAACGCATTTTTGAAGCAAAATCTTGCTTCTGAGCAGATTTACAGGATCAAAAATTTCTCAACGAGACTCAGAAAAAACGCTAATGACTTGCTAGAAACGCAAAATTTTGTGCATTTGAGGACGGGTTCATGCGTATTATGTTGTATTGGATAGATTTATGTGATTTGCGATACTTTGAAACTGCTCAGAATGTGGTAGTTTTGACTTATTTCAAACTTCATATAACTGCAAATAGCGCTCTGAAAACACGAGATACGATGTTTTTGTCGATAGATTCATACAGACTATGAGGTCCTGAATAGGAATATGAACTTTTTGATTGTGAAAAATCTGTGCGGAAAAGCGTGATTTCGACTTATTCCAAAGTTGTAAAACTGCAAATAGCACTCTAAAAACACGGAATATGATGTATTTGTTGCTAGATTTTGCCATATAACGCATTTTTGAAGCCAAATCTTGCTTCTGAGCAGATTTACAGGATCAAAAATTTCTCAACGAGACTCAGATAAGACGCTGATAACTCGCTGTAAACGCAAAATTTTGTGCATTTGAGGACAGATTCATGCGTATTATGTTGTATCGGATAGATTTATGTGATTTGCGATACTTTGAAATTGCTCAGAATGTGGTAATTTTGACCTACTTCAAACTTCAAATAACTGCAGATAGCGCTCTGAAAACACAAGATACGATGTGTTTTTCGATAGATTCATACATATTATGAGGTCCTGAAGAGGAATATGATCTTTTGATTGTGAAAATCTGCGCGGAAAAGCGTGATTTCGACTTATTCCAAAGTCTGTAAAACTGCAAATAGCGCTCTAAAAACACGGAAAAGGATGTATTTGGTGCTAGATTCTGCCATATAACGCATTTTTGAAGCAAAATCTTGCTCCTGAGCAGAATTACAGGATCAAGAATTTCTCAACGAGACTCAGAGAAAACGCTGATAACTCGCTGGAAACGCAAAATTTAGTGCATTTTAGGACGGATTCATGCGTATTATGTTGTATTGGATAGATTTATGTGATTTGCGATACTTTGAAACTGCTCAGAATGGTAATTTTGACTTATTTCAAACATCATATAACTGCAGATAGCGCTCTGAAAACACAAGATACGATGATTTTGTCGATAGATTCAAACATATTATGAGGTCCTAAATATGATTATGAACTCTTTGATTGTGAAAATCTGCGCGGAAAGCGTGATTTCGACTTATTCCAAAGTTTGTAAAACTGCAAATAGCACTCTAAAAACACGAATTATGATGTATTTGGTGCTAGATTCTGCCATATAACGCATTTTTTAGCAAAATCTTCCTCCTGCGCAGATTTACAGGATCAAAAATTTCTCAACGAGACTCAGAGAAAACGCGGATAACTTGCTGGAAACGCAAAATTTTGTGCATTTGAGGACGGGTTCATGCGTATTATGTTGTATTGGATAGATTTATGTGATTTGCGATACTTTGAAACTGCTCGAATGTGGTAATTTTGACTTATTCCAAACTTCATATAACTGCAGATAGCGCTCTGAAAACACGAGATACGATGTTTTTGTCGATATTATGAGGTCCTGAATGGGAATATGAACTTTTTGATTGTGAAAATCTGAGCGGAGAAGCGTGATTTCGACTTATTCCAGAGTTAGTAAAACCGCAAATAGCACTCTAAAAACACGAAATATGATGTATTTGGTGCTAGCTCCTGCCATATAACGCATTTTTGAAGCAAAATCTTGCTTTTGAGCTGATTTACAGGATCAAAAATTTCTCAACGAGACGCAAAAAAACGTTGATAACTAACTGAGAACGCAAAATTTTGTGCATTTGAGGACAGATTCATGCGTATTATGTTGTATTAGATAGATTTATGTGATTTGCGATACTTTGAAACTGCTCAGAATGTGGTAATTTTGACTTATTTCAAGCTTCATTTAACTGCAGATAGCGCTCTGAAAACACGAGATACGATGTTTTTGTCGATAGATTCATACATATTATGAGGTCCTGGATAGGAATATGAACTTTTTGATTGTGAAAATCTGCGCGGAAAAGCGTGATTTCGACTTATTCCAAAGTTTGTAAAACTGCAAATAGCACTCTAAAAACACGAAATATGATGTATTTGTTGCTAGATTTTGCCATATAACGCATTTTTGAAGCAATATCTTGCTTCTGAGCAGATTTACAGGATCAAAAATTTCTCAACGAGACTCAGAGAAAACGCTGATAACTTGCTGGAAACGCAAAATTTTGTGCATTCGAGGACGGCATCATGCGTATTATGTTGTATTGGATAGATTCATGTGATTTGCGATACTTTGAAACCGCTCAGAATGTGGTAATTCCGACTTATTTCAAACTTCATATAACTGCAGATAGCGTTCTGAAACACGAGATACAATGTTTTTGTCGATAGATTCATACATATAATGAGTTCTTGAATAGGAACATGAACTTTTTGATCGTGAGAATCTGCGCGGAAAAGCGTGATTTCGACTCATTCCAAAGTTTGTAAAACTGCAAATAGCACTCTAAAAACACGAAATATGATGTATTTGTTGCTAGATTTTGCCATATAACGCATTTTTGAAGCAATATACTGCTTCTGAGCAGATTTACAGGATCAAAAATTTCTCAACGAGACTCAGAAAAAACGCTGATAACTCGCTGTAGACGCAAAATTTTGTGCATTTGAGGACGAATTCATGCGTACTATGTTGTATTGGATGGATTTATGTGATTTGCGATACTTTGAAATTGCTCAGAATGTGGTAATTTTGACTTACTTCAAACTTCAAATATCTGCAGATAGCGCTCCGAAAACACGAGATACGATGTTTTTGTCGATAGATTCATACATATTATAAGGTCCTGAATAGGAATATGAACTTTATGATTGTGAAAATCTGCGTGGGAAAGCGTGATTTTGAATTACTCAAAATTTGTAAAACTGCAAATAGCGCTCTAAAAACACGGAATAGGATGTATTTGGTGCTAGATTCTGCCATATAACGCATTTTTGAAGCAAAATCTTACTCCTGAGCAGAATTACAGGATCAAGAATTTCTCAACGAGACTCAGAGAAAACGCTGATAACTCGCTGGAAACGCAAAATTTAGTGCATTTTAGGACGGATTCATGCGTATTATGTTGTATTGGATAGATTTATGTGATTTGCGATACTTTGAAACTGCTCAGAATGGTAATTTTGACTTATTCAAACATCATATAACTGCAGATAGCGCTCTGAAAACACAAGATACGATGATTTTGTCGATAGATTCATACATATTATGAGGTCCTAAATATGAATATGAACTCTTTGATTGTGAAAATCTGCGCGAAAAGCGTGATTTCGACTTATTCCAAAGTTTGTAAAACTGCAAATAGCACTCTAAAAACACGAATTATGATGTATTTGGTGCTAGATTCTGCCATATAACGCATTTTTTAGCAAAATCTTCCTCCTGCGCAGATTTACAGGATCAAAAATTTCTCAACGAGACTCAGAGAAAACGCGGATAACTTGCTGGAAACGCAAAATTTTGTGCATTTGAGGACGGGTTCATGCGTATTATGTTGTATTGGATAGATTTATGTGATTTGCGATACTTTGAAACTGCTCAGAATGTGGTAGTTTTGACTTATTTCCAACTTCATATAACTGCAAATAGCGCTCTGAAAACACGAGATACGATGTTTTTGTCGATAGATTCATACATATTATGAGGTCCTGAATAGGAATATGAACTTTTCAATTGTGAAAATCTGCGCGGAAAAGCGTGATTTCGACTTATTCCAAAGTTTGTAAAACTGCAAATAGCACTCTAAAAACACGAATATGATGTATTTGTTGTTAGATTTTGCCATATAACGCATTTTTGAAGCAATATCTGGCTTTCTGAGCAGATTTACAGGATCAAAAATTTCTCAACGAGACTCAGAAAAAACGCTGATAACTCGCTGAAAACGCAAAATTTTGTGCATTTGAGGACGGATTCATGCGTATTATGTTGTATTGGATAGATTTATGTGATTTGTGATACTTTGAAACTGTTTAGAATGTGGTAATTTTGACTTATTCCAAACTTCATATAACTGCAGATAGCGCTCTGAAAACACGAGATACGATGTTTTTGTCGATATTATGTGGTCCTGAATAGGAATATGAACTTTTTGATTGTGAAAATCTGCGCGGAGAAGCGTGATTTCGACTTATTCCAGAGTTTGTAAAACTGCAAATAGCACTCTAAAAACACAAAATATGATGTATTTGGTGCTAGATTCTGCCATATAAACGCATTTTTGAAGCAAAAACTTGCTTCTGAGCAGATTCTTAGGATCAAAAATTTCTCAACGAGACTCAGAGAAAACGCTGATAACTCGCTGGAAACGCAAATTCTGTGCATTTGAGGACGGATTCATGCGTATTATGTTGTATTGGATAGATTTATGTGATTTGCGATACTTTGAAACTGCTCGGAATGTGGTAATTTTGACTTATTCCAAACTTCATATAACTGCAGATAGCGCTCTGAAAACACGAGATACGATGTTTTTGTCGATATTATGAGGTCCTGAATGGGAATATGAACTTTTTGATTGTGAAAATCTGAGCGGAGAAGCGTGATTTCGACTTATTCCAGAGTTAGTAAAACCGCAAATAGCACTCTAAAAACATGAAATATGATGTATTTGGTGCTAGCTCCTGCAATATAACGCATTTTTGAAGCAAAATCTTGCTTCTGAGCTGATTTACAGGATCAAAAATTTCTCAACGAGACGCAAAAAAAACGTTGATAACTAACTGAGAACGCAAAATTTTGTGCATTTGAGGACAGATTCATGCGTATTATGTTGTATTAGATAGATTTATGTGATTTGCGATACTTTGAAACTGCTCAGAATGTGGTAATTTTGACTTATTTCAAGCTTCATTTAACTGCAGATAGCGCTCTGAAAACACGAGATACGATGTTTTTGTCGATAGATTCATACATACTATGAGGTCCTGGATAGGGATATGAACTTTTTGATTGTGAAAATCTGCGCGGAAAAGCGTGATTTCGACTTATTCCAAAGTTTGTAAAACTGCAAATAGCACTCTAAAAACACGAAATATGATGTATTTGTTGCTAGATTTGGCCATATAACGCATTTTTGAAGCAATTTCTTGCTTCTGAGCAGATTTACAGGATCAAAAATTTCTCGACGAGACTCAGAGTAAACGCTGATAACTTGCTGGAAACGCAAAATTTTGTGCATTTGAGGACGGCTTCATGCGTATTATGTTGTATTGGATAGATTCATGTGATTTGCGATACTTTGAAACCGCTCAGAATGTGGTAATTCCGACTTATTTCAAACTTCATATAACTGCAGATAGCGCTCTGAAAACACGAGATACGATGTTTTTGTCGATAGATTCATACATATAATGAGTTCTTGAATAGGAACATGAACTTTTTGATCGTGAGAATCTGCGCGGAAAAGCGTGATTTCGACTTATTCCAAAGTTTGTAAAACTGCAAATAGCACTCTAAAAACACGAAATATGATGTATTTGTTGCTAGATTTTGCCATATAACGCATTTTTGAAGCAATATCTTGCTTCTGAGCAGATTTACAGGATCAAAAATTTCTCAACGAGACTCAGAAAAAACGCTGATAACTCGCTGTAGACGCAAAATTTTGTGCATTTGAGGACGAATTCATGCGTACTATGTTGTATTGGATGGATTTATGTGATTTGCGATACTTTGAAATTGCTCAGAATGTGGTAATTTTGACTTACTTCAAACTTCAAATATCTGCAGATAGCGCTCTGAAAACACGAGATACGATGTTTTTGTCGATAGATTCATACATATTATAAGGTCCTGAATAGGAATATGAACTTTATGATTGTGAAAATCTGCGTGGGAAAGCGTGATTTTGAATTATTCCAAAATTTGTAAAACTGCAATAGCACTCTAAAACACGAAATATGATGTATTTGGTGCTAGATTCTGCCATATAACGCATTTTTGAAGCATAATCTTGCTTCTGAGCAGATTTACAGGATCAAAAATTCCTCAACGAGACTCAGAGAAAACGCTGATAACTTGCTGGAAACGCAGAATTCTGTGCATTTGAGGACGGATTTATCCGTATTATGTTGTATTAGATAGATTTATGTGATTTGCGATACTTTGAAACTGCTCAGTATGTGGTAATTTTGACTTATTTCAAACTTCATATAACTGCAGATAGCGCTCTAAAAACACGAGATACGATGTTTTTGTCGATAGATTCATACATGTTATGAGGTCCTGAATAGGAATATATATGAACTTTTTGATTGTGAAAATCTGCGCGGAAGAGCGTGATTCCGACTTATTCCAAAGATTGTAAAACTGCAAATAGCACTCTAGAAACATGAAATATGATGTATTTGGTGCTAGATTCTGCCATATAACGCATTTTTAAAGCAAAATCATGCTCCTGAGCATATTTACAGGATCAAAAATGTCTCAACGAGACTCAGAAAAAACGCTGATAACTCGCTGAAAACACAAAATTTTGTGCATTTGAGGACGGATTCATGCGTATTATGTTGTATTGGATAGATTTATGTGATTTGTGATACTTTGAAACTGCTCAGAATGTGGTAATTTTGACTTATTTCAAACTTCATATAACTGCAGATAGCGCTCTGAAAACACAAGATACGATGTTTTGTCGATATTATGTGGTCCTGAACAGGAATATGAACTTTTTGATTGTGAAAATCTGCGCGGAGAAGCGTGATTTCGACTTATTCCAGAGTTTGTAAAACTGCAAATAGCACTCTAAAAACACGAAATATGATGTATTTGGTGCTAGATTCTGCCATATAACGCCTTTTTGAAGCAAAAACTTGCTTCTGAGCAGATTCTTAGGATCAAAAATTTCTCAACGAGACTCAGAGGAAACGCTAATAACTCGCTGGAAACGCAGAATTTTGTGCATTTGAGGACGGATTCATTCGTATTATGTTGTATTGGATAGATTTATGTGATTTGCGATACTTTGAAAATGCTCAGAATGTGGTAATTTTGACTTATTTCAAACTTCATATAACTGCAGATAGCGCTCTGAAAACACGAGATACAATGTTTTTGTCGATAGATTCATACATATTATGAGGTCCTGAATAGGAATATGAACTCTTTGATTGTGAGAATCTGCGCGGAAAAGCGTGATTTTGACTTATTCCAAAGTTTGTAAAACTGCAAATAGCACTCTAAAAACACAAATTATTATGTATTTGGTGCTAGATTCTGCCATATAACGCATTTTTAAAGCAAAATCTTGCTCCTTAGTAGAATTACAGGATCAAAAATTTCTCAACGAGACTCAAAGAAAACGCTGATAACTCGCTGGAAACGCAAAATTTTGTGCATTTGAGGACTGGTTCATGCGTATTATGTTGTATTGGATAGATTTATGTGATTTGCGATACTTTGAAACAGCTCGGAATGTGGTAGTTTTGACTTATTTCAAACTTCATATAACTGCAAATAGCGCTCTAAAACACGAGATACGATGTTTTTGTCGATAGATTCATACATATTATGAGGTCCTGAATAGGAATATGAACTTTCTGATTGTGAAAATCAGCGCGGAAAAGCGTGATTTCCACTTATTCCAGAGTTTGTAAAACTGAAAATAGCACTCTAAGAACACAAAATATGATGTATTTGGTGCTAGCTCCTGCCATATAACGCATTTTTGAAGCAAAATCTTGCTTCTGAGCTGATTTACAGGATCAAAAATTTCTCAACGAGACGCAAAAAAAACGCTGATAACTAACTGAGAACGCAAAATTTTGTGCATTTGAGGACAGATTTATGCGTATTATGTTGTATTAGATAGATTTATGTGATTTGCGATACTTTGAAACTGCTCAGAATGTGTAATTTTGACTTATTTCAAGCTTCATTTAACTGCAGATAGCGCTCTGAAAACACGAGATACGATGTTTTTGTCGATAGATTCATACATATTATGAGGTCCTGGATAGGAATATGAACTTTTTGATTGTGAAAATCTGCGCGGAAAAGCGTGTTTTCGACTGATTCCAAAGTTTGTAAAACTGCAAATAGCACTCTTTAAACACGAAATATGATGTATTTGGTGCTAGATTCTGCCATATAACACATTTTTGAAGCAAAATCTTGCCTCTGAGCAGTTTTACAGGATCAAAAATTATTCAACGAGACTCAGAGAAAACGCTGATAACTCGCTGGAAACGCAAAGTTTTGTGCATTTGAGGACAGATCCATGCGTATTATGTTGTATTGAATAGATTTATGTGATTTGCGATACTTTGAAACTGCTCAGAATGTGGTAATTTTGACTTATTTCAAACTTCATATAACTGCAGATAGCGCTCTGAAAACACGAGATACGATGTTTTTGTCGATAGATTCGTACATATTATGAGATCCTGGATAGGAATATGAACTTTTTGATCGTGAAAATCTGCGCGAAAAAGTTTGTGAAACTGCAAATAGCACTCTTAAAACACGAAATATGATGTATTTGGTGCTAGATTCTGCCATATAACACATTTTTGAAGCAAAATCTTGCCTCTAAACAGATTTACAGGATCAAAAATTATTCAACGAGACTCAGAGAAAACGCTGATAACTCGCTGGAAACGCAAAATTTTGTGCATTTGAGGACGGGTTCATGCGTATTATGTTGTATTGGATAGATTTATGTGATTTGCGATACTTTGAAACTGTTCAGAATGTGGTAGTTTTGACTTATTCCAAACTTCATATAACTGCAAATAGCGCTCTGAAAACACGAGATACGATGTTTTTGTCGATAGATTCATACAAATTATGAGGTCCTGAATAGGAATATGAACTTTTTAATTGTGAAAATCTGCGCGGAAAAGCGTGATTTCGACTTATTCCAAAGTTTGTAAAACTGCAAATAGCACTCTAAAAACACGAAATATGATGTATTTGGTGCTAGATTCTGCCATATAACGCCTTTTTGAAGCAAAAACTTGCTTCTGAGCAGATTCTTAGGATCAAAAATTTCTCAACGAGACTCAGAGGAAACGCTAATAACTCGCTGTAAACGCAGAATTTTGTGCATTTGAGGACGGATTCATTCGTATTATGTTGTATTGGATAGATTTATGTGATTTGCGATACTTTAAAAATGCTCAGAATGTGGTAATTTTGACTTATTTCAAACTTCATATAACTGCAGATAGCGCTCTGAAAACACGAGATACGATGTTTTTGTCGATAGATTCATACATATTATGAGGTCCTGAATAGGAATATGAACTCTTTGATTGTGAAAATCTGCGCGGAAAAGCGTGATTTTGACTTATTCCAAAGTTTGTAAAACTGCAAATAGCACTCTAAAAACACAAATTATTATGTATTTGGTGCTAGATTCTGCCATATAACGCATTTTTAAAGCAAAATCTTGCTCCTTAGTAGAATTACAGGATCAAAAATTTCTCAACGAGACTCAAAGAAAACGCTGATAACTCGCTGGAAACGCAAAATTTTGTGCATTTGAGGACTGGTTCATGCGTATTATGTTGTATTGGATAGATTTATGTGATTTGCGATACTTTGAAACAGCTCGGAATGTGGTAGTTTTGACTTATCTCAAACTTCATATAACTGCAAATAGCGCTCTAAAAAACACGAGATACGATGTTTTTGTCGATAGATTCATACATATTATGAGGTCCTGAATAGGAATATGAACTTTTTGATTGTGAAAATCAGCGCGGAAAAGCGTGATTTCCACTTATTCCAGAGTTTGTAAAACTGAAAATAGCACTCTAAGAACACGAAATATGATGTATTTGGTGCAAGATTCTGCCATATAACGCATTTTTGAAGCATAATCTTGCTTCTGAGCAGATTTACAGGATCAAAAATTCCTCAACAAGACTCAGAGAAAACGCTGATAACTCGCTGGAAACGCAAAATTCTGTGCATTCGAGGACGGAATCATGCGTATTATGTTGTATTGGATAGATTTATGTGATTGCGATACTTTGAAACTGCTCAGAATGTGGTAATTTTGACTTATTTCAAACTTCATATAACTGCAGATAGCGGTCTAAAAACACGAGATACGATGTTTTAGTCGATAGATTCATACATATTATAAGGTCCTGAATAGGAATATATATAAACTTTTTGATTGTGAAAATCTGCGCGGAAGAGCGTGATTTCGACTTATTCCAAAGTTGTAAAACTGGAAATAGCACTCTAGAAACACGGAATATGATGTATTTGGTGCTAGATTCTGCCATATACCGCATTTTTGAAGCAAAATCATGCTCCTGAGCATATTTGCAGGATGAAAATTCCTCAACAAGACTCAGAAAAAACGCTGAAAACGCAGAATTTTGTGCATTTGAGGACGGATTCATGCGTATTATGTTGTATTGGATAGATTTATGTGATTTGTGATACTTTGAAACTGTTTAGAATGTGGTAATTTTGACTTATTTCGAACTTCATATAACTGCAGATAGCGCTCTGAAAACACGAGATACGATGTTTTTGTCGTTATTATGTGGTCCTGAATAGGAATATGAACTTTTTGATTGTGAAAATCTGCGCGGAGAAGCGTGATTTCGACTTATTCCAGAGTTTGTAAAACTGCAAATAGCTCTCTAAAAACACAAAATATGATGTATTTGGTGCTAGATTCTGCCATATAACGCATTTTTGAGCAAAAACTTGCTTCTGAGCAGATTCTTAGGATCAAAAATTTCTCAACGAGACTCAGAGAAAACGCTGATAACTCGCTGAAAACGCAAAATTCTGTGCATTCGAGCACGGATTCATGCGTATTATGTTGTATTGGATAGATTTATGTGATTTGCGATACTTTGAAACTGCTCGGAATGTGGTAATTTCGACTTATTCCAAACTTCATATAACTGCAGATAGCGCTCTGAAAACACGAGATACGATGTTTTTGTCGATATTATGAGGTCCTGAATAGGATTATGAACTTTTTGATGTGAAAATCTGCGCGGAGAAGCGTGATTTCGACTTATTCCAGAGTTAGTAAAACCGCAAATAGCACTCTAAAAACACAAAATATGATGTATTTGGTGCTAGCTCCTGCCATATGACGCATTTTTGAAGCAAAATCTTGCTTCTCAGCTGATTTACAGGATCAAAAATTTCTCAACGAGACGCAAAAAAAACGCTGATAACTAACTGAGAACGCAAAATTTTGTGCATTTGAGGACAGATTTATGCGTATTATGTTGTATTAGATAGATTTATGTGATTTGCGATACTTTGAAACTGCTCAGAATGTGGTAATTTTGACTATTTCAAGCTTCATTTAACTGCAGAAAGCGCTTTGAAAACACGAGATACGATGTTTTGTCGATAGATTCATACATATTATGAGGTCCTGAATAGGAATATGAACTTTCTGATTGTGAAAATCTGCGCGGAAAAGCGTGATTTCGACTTATTCCAAAGTTTGTAAAACTGCAAATAGCACTCTTAAAACACGAAATATGATGTATTTGGTGCTAGATTCTGCCATATAACACATTTTTGAAGCAAAATCTTGCCTCTAAGCAGATTTACAGGATCAAAAATTATTCAACGAGACTCAGAGAAAACGCTGATAACTCGCTGGAAACGCAAAATTTTGTGCATTTAAGACGGGTTCATGCGTATTATGTTGTATTGGATAGATTTATGTGATTTGCGATACTTTGAAACTGTTCAGAATGTGGTAGTTTTGACTTATTCCAAACTTCATATAACAGCAAATAGCGCTCTGAAAACACGAGATACGATGTTTTTGTCGATAGATTCTTACATATTATAATGTCCTGAATAGGAATATGAACTTTATGATTGTGAAAATCTGCGCGGGAAAGCGTGATTTTGAATTATTCCAAAGTTTGTAAAACTGCAAATGTCACTCTAAAAACACGAAATATGATGTATTTGGTGCTACATTCTGCCATATAACGCATTTTTGAAGCAAAATCTTGCTTCTGAGCAGATTTACAGGATCAAAAATTTCTCAACGAGACAGAAAAAACGCTGATAACTCGCTGAAAAGCAAAATTTTGTGCATTTGAGGACGGATTCATGTGTATTATGTTGTGTTGGATAGATTTATGTGATTTGCGATACTTTGAAACTGCTCAGGATGTGGTAATTTCGACTTATTTCAAACTTCATATAACTGCAGATAGCGCTCTGAAAATACGAGATACGATGTTTTTGTCGATAGATTCATACATAATATGAGGTCCTGAATAGGAATATGAGCTTTTTGATTGTGAAAATCTGCGTGGAAAAGCGTGATTTCGACTTATTCCAAAGTCTGTAAAACTGCAAGTAGCACTCTAAAAACACGAAATATGATGTATTTGGTGCTAGATTCTGCCATATAACGCATTTTTGAAGCATAATCTTGCTTCTGAGCAGATTTACAGGATCAAAAATTCCTCAACGAGACTCAGAGAAAACGCTGAAAACTTGCTGGAAACGCAGAATTCTGTGCATTTGAGGACGGATTCATCCGTATTATGTTGTATTGGATAGATTTATGTGATTTGCGATACTTTGAAACTGCTCAGAATGTGGTAATTTTGACTTATTTCAAACTTCATATAACTGCAGATAGCGCTCTAAAAACACGAGATACGATGTTTTTGTCGATAGATTCATACATATTATGAGGTCCTGAATAGGAATATATATGAACTTTTTGATTGTGAAAATCTGCGCGGAAGAGCGTGATTTCGACTTATTCAAAGTTTGTAAAACTGCAAATAGCACTCTAGAAACATGAAATATGATGTATTTGGTGCTAGATTCTGCCATATAACGCATTTTTAAAGCAAAATCATGCTCCTGAGCATATTTACAGGATCAAAAATTTCTCAACGAGACTCAAAAAAAACGCTGATAACTCGCTGGAAACGCAAAATTTTGTGCATTTGAGGACGGATTCATGCGTATTATGTTGTATTGGATAGATTTATGTAATATGCGATACTTTGAAACTGCTCAGAATGTGGTAATTTTGACTTATTTCAAACTTCAAATAACTGCAGATAGCGCTCTGAAAACACGAGATACGATGTTTTTGTCGATTGATTTATACATACTATAAGGTCCCGAATAGGAATATGAACTTTTTGATTGTGTAAATCTGCGCGGAAAAGCGTGATTCCGACTCATTCCAAAGTTTGTAAAACTGCAAATAGCACTCTAAAAACACGAAATAAGATGTATTTAGTGCTAGTTTCTGCCATATAACGCATTTTTTTGAGGAGATCTAGCTTCTGAGCAGATTTATAGGATCAAAAATTTCTCAACGAGAATCAGAAAAATTGCTGATAACTCGCTGGAAACGCAAAATTTTGTGCATTTGAGGACGGATTCATGCGTATTATGTTGTATTGGATAGATTTATGTGATTTGCGATACTTTAAAACTGCTCAGAATGTGGTAATTTTGACTTATTCCAAACTTCATATAACTGCAGATAGCGCTCTGAAAACACGAGACACGATGTTTTTGTTGATAGATTCATACATATTATAAGGTCCTGAATAGGAATATGAACTTTTGATTGTGAAAATCTGCGCGGAAAAAAGAGATTTCAACTTATTCCAAAGTTTGTAAAACTGCAAATAGCACTCTAAAAACACGAAATATGATGTATTTGGTGCCAGATTCTGCCATTCAACGCATTTTTGAAGCAAAATCTTGCTTCCGAGCAGATTTACAGGATCAAAAATTTCTCAACGAGACTCAAAAAAAAACGCTGATAACTCGCTGGAAACGCAAAATTTTGTGCATTTGAGGACGGATTCATGCGTATTATGTTGTATTGGATAGATTATGTAATATGCGATACTTTGAAACTGCTCAGAATGTGGTATTTTGACTTATTTCAAATTTCATATAACTGCAGATAGCGCTCTGAAGACACAAGATACGATGTTTTTGTCGATAGATTCATACATATTATCAGGTCCTGAATAGGAATATGAACATTTGATTATGAAAATCTGCGCGGAAAAGCGTGATTACGGTTTATTATAAAGTTTATTAAACTGCAAATAGCACTCTAAAAACACGAGATATGATGTATTTGATGCTAGATTCTGCCATATAACGCATTTTTGAAGCAAAATCTTGCTCCTGAGCAGATTTACAGAATCAAAAATTTCTCAACGAGACTCAAAAAAATCGCTGATAACTCGCTGAAAACGCAAAACTTTGTGCATTTGAGGACGGATTCATGCGTATTATGTTGTATTTGATAGATTTGTGTGATTTGCGATACTTTGGAACTGCTCAGAATGTGGTAGTTTTGACTTATTTCAACTCCATATAACTGCAGATAGCGCTCTGAAAAACACGAGATACGATGTTTTTGTCGATAGATTCATACATATTATGAGGTCCTGAATAGGAATATGAACTTTTGATTGTGGGAATCGGCGCGGAAATGCGTGATTTTGACTTATTCCAAAGTTTGTAAAACAGCAAATAACACTCTAAAAACACAAAATATGATGTATTTGGTGCTAGATTCTGCCATATATCGCATTTTTAAAGCAAAATCTTGCTTCTGAGCAGATTTACAGGATCAAAAATTCTCAACGAGACTCAAAAAAAAACGCTGATAACTCGCTGGAAACGCAAAATTTTGTGCATTTGAGGACGGATTGATGCGTCTTATGTTGTATTGGATAGATTTATGTGATTTGCGATACTTTGAAACTGCTCAGAATGTGGTAATTTTGACTTATTTCAAACTTCATATAACTGCAGATAGCGCTCTGAAAACACGAGATACGATGTTTTTCTCGATAGATTCATACATATTATGAAGTCCTGATAGGAATATGAACTTTTCGATTGTGAAAATCTGCGCGGAAAAAGCGTGATTTCGACTTATTCCAAAGTTTGTAAAACTGCAAATAGCACTCTAGAAACACGAAATATGATGTATTTGGTGCTAGATTCTGCATATAACGCATTTTTGAAGCAAAATCTTGCTTCTGAGCGGATTAACAGGATCAAAAATTTCTCAACGAGACTCAGAGAAAACGCTGATAACTCGCTGGAAACGCAAAATTTTGTGCATCTGAGGACGGATTCATGCGTATTATGTTGTATTGAATGGATTTATGTGATTTGCGATACTTTGAAACTGCTTAGAATGTGGTATTTTGACTTATTTCAAACTTCATATAACTGCAGATAGCGCTCTGAAAACACGAGATACGATGTTTTTGTCGATAGATTCATACATTTTGTCAGGTCCTGGATAGGAATATGAACATTTTGATTGTGAAAATTTGCGCGGAAAAGCGTGATTTCGACTTATTCCAAAGTTTGTAAAACTGCAAATAGCACTCTAAAAACACGAAATATGATGTATTTGATGCTTGATTCTGCCATATAACGCATTTTTGAAGCAAATCTTGCTTTTGAGCAGATTTACAATATCAAAAATTTCTCAACGAGACTCAGAAAAAACGCTGATAACTTGCTGGAAAACGCAGAATTTTGTGCATTTGAGGACGGATTCATGCGTATTATGTTGTATTGGATAGATTTATGTGATTTGCGATACTTTGAAACTGCTCAGAATGTGGTAATTTTGACTTATTTCAAACTTTATATGACTGCAGATAGCGCTCTGAGAACACGAGATACGATGTTTTTCTCGATAGATTCATACATATTAAGAAGTCCTGAATAGGAATATGAACTTTTTGATTGTGAAAATCTGCGCAGAAAAGCGTGATTTCGACTCATCCCAGAGTTTGTAAAACTGCAAATAGCACTCTAAAAACACGAAATATGATGTATTTGGTGCTAGATTCTGCCATATAACGCATTTTTGAAGCAAAATCTTGCTTCTGAGCAGATTTACAGGATCAAAAATTTCTCAACGAGATTCAAAGGAAACGCTGATAACTCGCTGGAAACGCAAAATTTTGTGCATTTGAGGACGGATTCATGCGTATTATGTTGTATTGGATAGATTTATGTGATTTGCGATACTTTGAAACTGCTCAGAATGTGCTAATTTTGACTTATTTCAAACTTCATGTAACTGCAGATAGCGCTCTGAGAACACGAGATACAATGTTTTTGTCGATAGATTTATACATATTATGAGGTCCTGAATAGGAATATGATCTTTTTGATTGTTGAAATCTGCGCGGAAAAGCGTGATCCTGACTTATTTCAAAGTTTGTGAGACTGCAAATAGCACTCTAAAGACACAAAATGTGATGTATTTGGTGCTAGATTCTGCCATATAACGCATTTTTGAAGCAAAATCCTGCTTCTGAGCAGATTTACAAAATCAAAAATTTCTCAACGAGACTCAGAGAGAACGCTGGTAACTCGCTGGAAACGCAAAATTTTTTGCATTTGAGGACGGATCCATGCGTATTATATTGTATTGGATAGATTTATGTGATTTGCGATACTTTGAAACTGCTCAGAATGTGGTAATTTCGACTTAATTCAAACTTCATATAACTGCAGATAGCGCTCTGAAAGCACGAGATACGATGTTTTTGTCGATAGATTCATACATATTATGAGGTCCTGAATATGAATATGGACTTTTTGATGTGGAAATCTGCGCGGAAAAGCGTGATTTCGACTTATTCCAAAGTTTTGTAAAACTGCAAATAGCACTCTAAAAACACGAACTATGATGTATTTGGTGCTGGATTCTGCCATATAACACATTTTTGAAGCAAAATCTTACCTCTGAGCAGATTTACAGGATCAAAAATTACTCAACGAGACTCAGAGAGAACGCTGATAACTCGCTGGAATCGCAGAATTTTGTGCATTTGAGGACAAATTCACGCGTATTATGCTGTATTGGATAGATTTATGTGATTTGCGATACTTTGAAACTGCTCAGAATGTGGTAATTTTGACTTATTTCAATCTTCATATAACTGCAGATAGCGCTCTGAAAACACGAAATACGAAGTTTTTGTCGATAGATTCATAACATATTATGAGGTCCTGAATAGGAATATAAACTTTTTGATTGTGAAAATCTGCGCGGAAAAGCGTGATTTCGACTTATTCCAAAGTTTGTAAAACTGCGAATAGCACTCTAAAAACACGGAATATGATGTATTTGGTGCTAGATTCCGCCGTATAACGCATTTTTTGAAGCAAAATCTTGCTCCTGAGCAGATTTACAGGATCAAAAATTTCTCAACGAGACTCAGAAAAAACGCTGATAACTCGCTGGGAACGCAAAATTTTGTGCATTTGAGGACGGATTCATGCGTATCATGTTGTATTGGATAGATTTATGTGATTTGTGATACTTTGAATCTGCTCAGAATGTGGTAATTTTGACTTATTTCAAACTCATATAACTGCAGATAGCGTTCTGGAAACACGAGATACGATGTTTTCGTCGATTGATTCATACATATTATGAGGTCCTGAATAGGGACATGAACTTTTTGATTGTGAAAATCTGCGCGGAAAAGCGTGATTTCGACTTATTCCAAAGTTTGTAAAACTGCAAATAGCACTCTAAAAACACAAAATATGATGTATTTGGTGCTAGATTCTGCCATATAACGCTTTTTTGAAGCAAAATCTTGCTTCTGAGCAGATTTACAGGATCAAAAATTTCTCAACGAGACTCAGAGAAAACGCTGATAACTCGCTGGAAACGCAAAATTTTGTGCATTTGAGGACGGATCCATGCGTATTATGTTGTATTGGATAGATTTATGTGATTTGCGATACTTTGAAACTGCTCAGAATGCGGTTATTTTGATTTATTTCAAACTTCATATAACTGCAGATAGCGCTCTGCAAACATGAGATACGATATTTTTGTCGATAGATTCATACATATTATAAGGTCCTGAATAGGAATATGAACTTTTTGATTGTGAAAATCTGCGCGTAAAAGCGTGATTCCGACTTATTCCAAAGTTTGTAAAACTGCAAATAGCACTCTAAAACACGAAATATGATGTATTTGGTGCTGAATTCTGCCATTTAACGCATTTTTCAAGCAAAATCTTGTTCTGAGCAGATTAACAGGATCAAAAATTTCTCACGAGACTCAGAGAAAACGCTTATAACTTGCTGGAAACGCAAAATTGTGTGCATTCGGGTACGGATTAATGCGTATTATGTTGTATTGGATAGATTTATGTGATTTGCGATACTTTGAAACTGCTCAGAATATTGTAATTTTGACTTATTCCAAACTTCATATAACTGCAGATAGCGCTCTGAAAAACACGGGATACGATGTTTTTTGTCGATAGATTCATACATATTATGAGGTCCTGAAGAGGAATATGAACTTTTTGATCGTGAAAATCTGCGCGGAAAAGCGTGATTTTGACTTATTCCAAAGTTTGTAAAACTGCAAATAGCACTCTAAAAACACGAAATATGATGTATTTGGTGCTAGATTCTACCATATAACGCATTTTTGAAGCAATATCTTGCTCCTAAGCAGATTAACTGGATCAAAAATTGGTCAACAAGACTCAGAAAAAACGCTGATAACTCGCTGGAAACGCAAAAATCTGTGCATCTGAGGACGGATTCATGCGTATTATGTTGTATTGGATAGATTTATATTATTTGCGATACTTTGAAACTGCTCAGAATGTGGTAATTTTTACTTATTTCAAACTTTATATAATTGCAGATAGCGCTCTGAAAACACGAGATACGATGTTTTTGTCGATAGATTCATACATATTATGAGGTCCTGAATAGGAATATGTATGAACTTTTTGATTGTGAGAATCTGCGCGGAGAGCGTGATTTCGACTCATTCCAAAGTTTGTAAAACTGCAAATAGCACTCTAAAAACACGGAATATGATGTATTTGGTGCTAGATTCTGCCATATAACGCATTTTTGAAGCTAAATCTTGCTTCTGAGCAGATTTACAGAATCAAAAATCTCTCAACGAGACCCAGAAAAATCGCTGATAACTTGCTGGAAACGCAAAATATTGTGCATCTTAAGACGGATTCATGTGTATTATGTTGTATTGGATAGATTGTAGAACTGCAACTGATTTGCGATACTTTGAAACTGCACAGATTGAGGTAATTTCGACTTATTTCAATCTTCAAATAACTGCAGATAGCGTTCTGAAAACACGAGATACGATGTTTTTGTCGATAGATTCATACATACTATGAGGTCCTGAATAGGAATATAAACTTTTTGATTGTGAAAATCTGCGCGGAAAAGCGTGATTTCGACTTATTTCAAAGTTGTGGAACTGCAAATGGCACTCTAAAAACACGAAATATAATGTATTTAGTGCTAGATTCTGTGTTATAACGCATTTTTGTAGCAAAATCTTGCTTCTAAGCAGATTCACAGGATCAAAATTTCTCAACGAGACTCAGAAGAAACGCTGATAACTCGCTGGAAACGCCAAATTTTGGGCATTTGAGGACGGATTCATGCGTATTATGTTCTATTGGATAGATTTATGTGATTTGCGATAGTTTGAAATTGTTCAGAATGTGGTAATTTTGACTTATTTCAAACTTCATATAACTGCAGATAGCGCTCTTAAAGCACGAGATACGATGTTTTTGTCGATAGATTCATATATATTATGAGGTCCTGAATAGGAATATGAACTTTTTTGATTGTGAAAATCTGCGCGGAAAGCGTGATTTCGACTTATTTCAAAGTTTGTGGAACTGCAAATGGCACTCTAAAAACACGAAATATAATGTATTTAGTGCTAGATTCTGTCATATAACGCATTTTTGAAGCAAAATCTTGCTTCTAAGCAGATTCACAGGATCAAAAATTTCTCAACGAGACTCAGAAGAAACGCTGATAACTCGCTGGAAACGTCAAATTTTGGGCATTTGAGGACGGATTCATGCGTATCATGTTCTATTGGATAGATTTATGTGATTTGCGATAGTTTGAAATTGTTCAGAAAGTGGTAATTTTGACTTATTTCAAACTTCATATAACTGCAGATAGCGCTCTTAAAGCACGAGATACGATGTTTTTGTCGATAGATTCATATATATTATGAGGTCCTGAATAGGAATATGAACTTTTTGATTGTGAAAATCTGCGCGGGGAAGCGTGATTCCGACTTATTCCAAGTTTGTGAAACTGCAAATAGCACTCTAAAAACACGAAATATGATGTATTTGGTGCTAGATTCTGCCATATAACGCATTTTTGAAGCTAAATCTTGCTTCTGAGCAGATTTACAGGATCAAAAATCTCTCAACGAGACTCAGAAAAATCGCTGATTACTCGCTGGAAACGCAAAATATTGTGCATTAAAGGACGGATTCATGTGTATTATGTTGTATTGGATAGATTCAAGTGATTTGCGATGCTTTGAAACTGCTCAGAATGTGGTAATTTTGACTTATTTCAAACTTCAAATAACTGCAGATAGCGCTCTGAAAACACGAGATATGATGTTTTTTGTCGATAGATTCATATATATTATGAGGTCCTGAATAGGAATATGAACTTTTTGATTGTGAAAATCTGCGCGGAAAAGCGTGATTTTGACTTATTCCAAAGTTTGTAAAACTGCAATAGCACTCTAAAAACAGGAAATATTAATGTAGTTGGTGCTAGATTCTGCCATATAACGCAAGCAAAATCTTGCTTCTAAGCAGATTCACAGGATCAAAAAATCTCCCAACGAGACTCAGAAAAAACGCTGATAACTCGCTGGAAATGCAAAATTTGTGCATTTAGGGACGGATTCATGCGTATTATGTTCTATCGGATAGATATATGTGATTTGCGATACTTTGAAACTGCTCAGAATGTGGTAATTTTGACTTATTCAAACTTCATATAACTGCAGATAGCGCTCTTGAAGCACGAGATACGATGTTTTTGTCGATAGATTCATATATATTATGAGGTCCTGAATAGGAATATGAACTTTTTGATTGTGAAAATCTGCGCGGAAAAGCGTGATTTCGACTTATTCAAAGTTTGTAAAACTGCAAATAGCACTCTAAAAACACAAAATATGATGTATTTGGTGCTAGATTCTGCATATAACGCATTTTTGAAGCAAAATCTTGCTTCTGAGCAGATTTACAGAATCAAAAATTTCTCAACGAGACTCAGAAGAAACGTTGATAACTCGCTGGAAACACAAAATTTTGTGCATTTGAGGACGGATTCATCCGTATTATGTTGTATTGGATAGATTTATGTGATTTGCGATAATTTGAAACTTCATATAACTGCAGATAGCGCTCTGAAAACACAAGATACGATGTTTTTGTCGATAGATTCATACATATTATGAGGTCCTGAATAGGAATATGAGCTTTTTGATTGTGAAAATCTGCGCGGAAAAGCGTGAGTTCGACTCATTCCAAAGTTTGTGAAACTGCAAAATAGCATTCTAAAAACACGAAATATGATAAATTTGGTGCTAGATTCTGCCATATAACGCATTTCTAAAGCAAAATCTTGCTTCTGAGCAGATTTACAGGATCAAAAATTTCTCAACGAGATAAAGAAAAAACGCTGATAACTCGCTGGAATCGCAAAATTTTGTGCATTTGACGACGGATTCATGCGTATTATGTTGTATTGGATAGATTTATGTGATTCGCGATACTTTTAAACTGCTCAAAATATGGTAATTTTGACTTATTTCAAACTTCATATAACTGCAGATAGCGCTCTGAAACACGAGATACGATGATTTTGTCGATAGATTCATACATATTATAAGGTCCTAAATAGGAATATGAACTCTTTGATTGTGGAAATCTGCGCGGAAAGCGCGATTTCGACTTATTCCAAAGTTTGTAAAACTGCAAATAGCACTCTAAAAACACGAATTATGATGAATTTGGTGCTAGATTCTGCCATATAACGCATTTTTGAAGCAAAATCTTGCTCCTGAGTAGAATTACAGGATCAAAAATTTCTCAACGAGACTCAGAGAAAACGCTGATAACTTGCTGGAAACGCAAAATTTTGTGCATCTGAGGACGGGTTCATGCGTATTATGTTGTATTGGATAGATTTATGTGATTTGCGATACTTTGAAACTGCTCAGAATGTGGTAGTTTTGACTTACTTCAAACTTCAATAACTGCAGATAGCGCTCTGAAAACACAAGATACGATGTTTTTGTCGATGGATTCATACATACTATAAGGTCCTGAATAGGAATATGAACTTTCTGATTGTGAAATTCTGCGCGGAAAAGCGTGATTTCGACTTATTCAAAGTTTGTTAAACAGCAAATAGCACTCTAAAAACACGGAATATGATGTATTTGGTGCTAGATTCTGCCATATAACGCATTTTTAAAGCAAAATCTTGCTTCTGAGCAGATTTACAGAATCAAAAATTTCTCACGATACTCAGGAAAAATCGCTGATAACTCGCTGAAAACGCAAAATTTTGTGCATTTGAGGACGGATTCATGCGTATTATGTTGTATTGGATAGATTTATGTGATTTGCGATACTTTGAAACTGCTCAGAATGTGGTAATTTTGACTTATTTCAAACTCCATATAACTGCAGATAGCGCTCTGAAAACACGAGATACGATGTTTTTGTCGATAGATTCATACATATTATGAGGTCCTGAATAGGCATTTGAACTTTTTGATTGTGGGAATCGGCGCGGAAAAGCAAGATTTTGACTTATTCTACAGTTTGTAAAACTGCAAATAGCACTCTAAAAAACACGGAATATGATGTATTTGGTGCTAGATTTTGCCATATAACGCCTTTTTTAAGCAAAATCCTGCTTCTGAGCAGATTTACAGGATCAAAAATTCCTCAACGAGACTCAGAGAAAACGCTGATAACTCGCTGGAAACGCAGAATTTTGTGCATTTGAGGACGGATTCATGCGTATCATGTTGTATTGGATAGATTTATGTGATTTGCGATACTTTGAAACTGCTCAGAATGTGGTAATTTTGACTCATTTCAAACTTCATATAACTGCAGATAGCGCTCTGAAAACACGAGAGTCGATGTTTTTGATGATAGATTCATACATATTATGAGGTCCTGAATAGGAATATGAACTTTTTGATTGTGAAAATCTACGCGGAAAAGCGTGATTTCGACTTATTCCAAAGTTTGTAAAACTGCAAATAGCACTCTTAAAACACGAAATATGATGTATTTAGTGCTAGATTCTGCCATATAACGCATTTTTGAAGCAGAATCTTGCTTCTGAGCAGATTTGAAGAATCAAAAATTTCTCAACGAGACTCAGAAAAAACGCTGATAACTCGCTGGAGACGCAAAATTTTGTGCATTTGAGGACGGCTTTATGCGTATTATGTTGTATTGGATAGATTTATGTGATTCGCGATACTTTGAAACTGCTCAGAATGTGGTAATTTTGACTTATTTCAAACTTCATATAACTGCAGATAGCGCTCTGAAAACACGAAATACGGAGTTTTTGTCGATAGATTCATACATATTATGAGGTCCTGAATAGGAATATAAACTTTTTGCTTGTGAAAATCTGCGCGGAAAAGCGTGATTTCGACTTATTCCAAAGTTTGTAAAACTGCGAATAGCACTCTAAAACACGGAATATGATGTATTTGGTGCTAGATTCCGCCGTATAACGCATTTTTTAAGCAAAATCTTGCTTCCGAGCAGATTTACAGGATCAAAAATTTCTCAACGAGACTCAGAGAGAACGCTGATAACTCGCTGGAAACGCAAAATTTTGTGCATTTGAGGACGGATTCATGCGTATTATGTTGTATTGGATAGATTTATGTGATTTGCGATACTTTGAAACTGCTCAGAATGTGGTAATTTTGATTTATTTCAAACTTCATATAACTGCAGATAGCGCTCTGCAAACATGAGACACGATATTTTTGTCGATAGATTCATACATATTATGAGGTCCTGAATAGGAATATGAACTTTTTGATTGTGAAGATCTGCGCGGAAAAGCGTGATTCCGACTTATTCCAAAGTTTATAAAACTGCAAATAGCACTCTAAAAACACGAAATATGATGTTTTTGGGGGCTAGATTCTGCCATATCACGCATTTTTGAAGCAGAATCCTGCTTCCGAGCAGATTTACAGGATTAAAAATTTCTCAACGAGACTCAGGAAAAACGCTGATAACTCGCTGGAAACGCAAAATTTTGTGCATTTGAGAACGGACTCATGCGTATTATGTTGTATTGGATAGATTCATGTGATTTGCGATACTTTGAAACTGCTCAGAATGTGGTAATTTTGACATATTTCAAACTTCATATAACTGCAGATAGCGCTCTGAAAACACGAGATACGATGTTTTTGTCGATAGATTCATACATATTATGAGGTCCTGAATAGGAATATGAACTTTTGATTGTAAAAATCTGCGCGAAAAGCGTGATTTCGACTCATTCCAAAGTTTGTAAAACTGCAAATAGCACTCTTAAAACACAAAATATGATGTATTTGGTGCTAGATTCTGCCATATAACGCATTTTTTAAGCAAAATCTTGCTCTGAGCAGATTTACAGGATCAAAAATTCCTCAACGAGACTCAGAAAAAACGCCAATAACTCGCTGGAAACGCAAAATTTTGTGCATTTGAGGACGGATTCATGCGTATCATGTTGTATTGGATAGATTTATGTGATTTGCGATACTTTGAAACTGCTCAGAATGTGGTAAT
Organism: Dromius quadrimaculatus; assembly: GCA_963989225.1. Taxonomy (NCBI): domain Eukaryota; kingdom Metazoa; phylum Arthropoda; class Insecta; order Coleoptera; family Carabidae; genus Dromius; species Dromius quadrimaculatus. The sequence continues at coordinate 177,907 of CAXDIG010000241.1, read as the reverse complement.
TTTGACTTATTTCAAACTTCATATAACTGCAGATAGCGCTCTAAAAACACGAGATACGATGTTTTTGTTGATGAATTCATACATATTATGAGGTCCTGAATAGGAATATGAACTTTTTGATTGTGAAAATCTGCGCGGAAAAGCGTGATTTCGACTAATTCCAAAGTTTGTAAAACTGCGAATAGCACTCTAAAAACACGATATATGATGTATTTGATGCTAGATTCTGCCATATAACGCATTTTTGTAGCAAAATCTTGCTTCTGAGCAGATTTACAGGATCAAAAATTTCTCAACGAGACTCAGAAAAAACGCTGATGACTTGCTGGAAACGCAAAATTTTGTGCATTTGAGGACGGGTTCATGCGTATTATGTTGTATTGGATAGATTTATGTGATTTGCGATACTTTGAATTTGCTTAGAATGTGGTAATTTTGACTTATTTCAAACTTCATATAACTGCACATAGCGCTCTGAAAACACGAGATACGATGTTTTTGTCGATAGATTCATACATATTATGAGGTCCTAAATAGGAATATGGACTATTTGATTGTGAAAATCTGCGCGGAAAAGCGTGATTTCGACTTATTCCAAAATTTGTAAAACTGCAAATAGCACTCTAAAAACACAAAATATGATGTATTTGGTGCTAGATTTTGCCATAAAGCGCATTTTTGGAGCAAAATCCTGCTTCTGAGCAGATTTACAGGATCAAAAATTTCTCAACGAGACTCAGTAAAAACGCTGATAACTCGCTGGAAACGCAAAATTTTGTGCATTTGAAGACGGATTCATGCGTATTATGTTGTATTGGATAGATTTATGTGTTTTGCGATACTTTGAGACTGCTCAGAATGTGGTAATTTTGATTTATTTCAAACTTCATATAACTGCAGATAGCGCTCTGCAAACATGAGACACGATATTTTTGTCGATAGATTCATACATATTATGAGGTCCTGAATAGGAATATGAACTTTTTGATTGTGAAGATCTGCGCGGAAAAGCGTGATTCCGACTTATTCCAAAGTTTATAAAACTGCAAATAGCACTCTAAAAACTCGAAATATGATGTTTTTGGGGCTAGATTCTGCCATATCACGCATTTTTGAAGCAGAATCCTGCTTCCGAGCAGATTTACAGGATTAAAAATTTCTCAACGAGACTCAGGAAAAACGCTGATAACTCGCTGGAAACGCAAAATTTTGTGCATTTGAGAACGGACTCATGCGTATTATGTTGTATTGGATAGATTCATGTGATTTGCGATACTTTGAAACTGCTCAGAATGTGGTAATTTTGACATATTTCAAACTTCATATAACTGCAGATAGCGCTCTGAAAACACGAGATACGATGTTTTTGTCGATAGATTCATACATATTATGAGGTCCTGAATAGGAATATGAACTTTTTGATTGTAAAAATCTGCGCGGAAAAGCGTGATTTCGACTCATTCCAAAGTTTGTAAAACTGCAAATAGCACTCTTAAAACACAAAATATGATGTATTTGGTGCTAGATTCTGCCATATAACGCATTTTTTAAGCAAAATCTTGCTTCTGAGCAGATTTACAGGATCAAAAATTCCTCAACGAGACTCAGAAAAAACGCCAATAACTCGCTGGAAACGCAAAATTTTGTGCATTTGAGGACGGATTCATGCGTATCATGTTGTATTGGATAGATTTATGTGATTTGCGATACTTTGAAACTGCTCAGAATGTGGTAATTTTGACTTATTTCAAACTTCATATAACTGCAGATAGCGCTCTAAAAACACGAGATACGATGTTTTTGTTGATGAATTCATACATATTATGAGGTCCTGAATAGGAATATGAACTTTTTGATTGTGAAAATCTGCGCGGAAAAGCGTGATTTCGACTAATTCCAAAGTTTGTAAAACTGCGAATAGCACTCTAAAAACACGATATATGATGTATTTGATGCTAGATTCTGCCATATAACGCATTTTTGTAGCAAAATCTTGCTTCTGAGCAGATTTACAGGATCAAAAATTTCTCAACGAGACTCAGAAAAAACGCTGATGACTTGCTGGAAACGCAAAATTTTGTGCATTTGAGGACGGGTTCATGCGTATTATGTTGTATTGGATAGATTTATGTGATTTGCGATACTTTGAGACTGCTCAGAATGTGGTAATTTTGACTTATTTCAAACTTCATATAACTGCACATAGCGCTCTGAAAACACGAGATACGATGTTTTTGTCGATAGATTCATACATATTATGAGGTCCTAAATAGGAATATGGACTATTTGATTGTGAAAATCTGCGCGGAAAAGCGTGATTTCGACTTATTCCAAAATTTGTAAAACTGCAAATAGCACTCTAAAAACACAAAATATGATGTATTTGGTGCTAGATTTTGCCATAAAGCGCATTTTTGGAGCAAAATCCTGCTTCTGAGCAGATTTACAGGATCAAAAATTTCTCAACGAGACTCAGTAAAAACGCTGATAACTCGCTGGAAACGCAAAATTTTGTGCATTTGAAGACGGATTCATGCGTATTATGTTGTATTGGATAGATTTATGTGATTTGCGATACTTTGAGACTGCTCAGAATGTGGTAATTTTGACTTATTTCAAACTTCATTTAACAGCAGCTAGCGCTCTAAAAACACAAGATACGATGTTTTTGTCGATAGATTCATACATATTATGAGGTCCTGAATAGGAATATAAACTTTTTGATTGTGAAGATCTGCGCGTAAGAGCGTGATTTCGACTTATTTCAAAGTTTGTAAAACTGCAAATAGCACTCTAAAAACACGAAATATGATGTATTTGGTGCTAGATTCTGCCATATAACGCATTTTTGAAGCAAAATCTTGTTCTGAGCAGATTAACAGGATCAAATATTTCTCAACGAGACTCAGAGAAAACGCTTATAACTCGCTGGAAATGCAAAATTTTGTGCATTCGAGTACGGTTTCATGCGTATTATGTTGTATTGGATAAATTCATGTGATTTGCGATACTTTGAGACTGCTCAGAATGTGGTAATTTTGACTTATTTCAAACTTCATATAACTGCACATAGCGCTCTGAAAACACGAGATACGATGTTTTTGTCGATAGATTCATACATATTATGAGGTCCTAAATAGGAATATGGACTATTTGATTGTGAAAATCTGCGCGGAAAAGCGTGATTTCGACTTATTCCAAAATTTGTAAAACTGCAAATAGCACTCTAAAAACACAAAATATGATGTATTTGGTGCTAGATTTTGCCATAAAGCGCATTTTTGGAGCAAAATCCTGCTTCTGAGCAGATTTACAGGATCAAAAATTTCTCAACGAGACTCAGTAAAAACGCTGATAACTCGCTGGAAACGCAAAATTTTGTGCATTTGAAGACGGATTCATGCGTATTATGTTGTATTGGATAGATTTATGTGATTTGCGATACTTTGAGACTGCTCAGAATGTGGTAATTTTGACTTATTTCAAACTTCATTTAACAGCAGCTAGCGCTCTAAAAACACAAGATACGATGTTTTTGTCGATAGATTCATACATATTATGAGGTCCTGAATAGGAATATAAACTTTTTGATTGTGAAGATCTGCGCGTAAGAGCGTGATTTCGACTTATTTCAAAGTTTGTAAAACTGCAAATAGCACTCTAAAAACACGAAATATGATGTATTTGGTGCTAGATTCTGCCATATAACGCATTTTTGAAGCAAAATCTTGTTCTGAGCAGATTAACAGGATCAAATATTTCTCAACGAGACTCAGAGAAAACGCTTATAACTCGCTGGAAATGCAAAATTTTGTGCATTCGAGTACGGTTTCATGCGTATTATGTTGTATTGGATAAATTCATGTGATTTGCGATACTTTGAGACTGCTCAGAATGTGGTAATTTTGACTTATTTCAAACTTCATTTAACTGCAGATAGCGCTCTAAAAACACGAGATACGATGTTTTTGTCGATAGATTCATACATATCATGAGGTCCTGAATTGGAATATGAACTTTTTGATTGTGAAAATCTGCGCGTAAGAGCGTGATTTCGACGTATTCCAAAGTTTGTAAAACTGCAAATAGCACTCTAAAAACACGAAATATGATGTATTTGGTGCTAGATTCTGCCATATAACGCATTTTTGAATCAAAATCTAGTTCTGAGCAGATTAACAGGATCAAATATTTCTCAACGAGACTCAGAGAAAACGCTTATAACTCGCTGGAAACGCAAAATTTTGTGCATTTGAGTACGGTTTCATGCGTATTATGTTGTATTGGATAGATTTATGTGATTTGCGATACTTTGAAACTGCTCAGAATGTGGTAATTTTGAATTATTTCAAACTTCATATAACTGCAGATAGCGCTCTGAAAATACGGGATACGATGTTTTTGTCGATAGATTCATACATATTATGAGGTCCTGAAGAGGAATATGAACTTTTTGATCGTGAAAATCTGCGCGGAAAAGCGTGATTTCGACTTATTCCAAAGTTTGTAAAACTGCAAATAGCACTCTAAAAACACGGAATATGATGTATTTGGTGCTAGATTCTGCCATATAACGCATTTTTGAAGCAATATCTTGCTCCTAAGCAGATTAACAGGATCTAAAATTGGTCAACGAGACTCAGAAAAAACGCTGATAACTCGCTGGAAACGCAAAATTTTGTACATTTGAGGACGGATTCATGCGTATTATGTTGTATTGGATAGATTTATGTGATTTGCGATACTTTGAAACTGCTCAGAATGTGGTAATTTTTACTTATTCCAAACTTTATATAATAGCAGATAGCGCTCTGAAAACACGAGATACGATGTTTTTGTCGATAGATTCATACATATTATGAGGTCCTGAATAGGAATATATATGAACTTTTTGATTGTAAAAATCTGCGCGGAAGAGCGTGATTTCGACTTATTCCAAAGTTTGTAAAACTGCAAATAGCAATCTAAAAACACGGAATATGATGTATTTAATGCTGGATTCTGCCATATAACGCATTTTTGAAGCAAAATCATGCTTCTGAGCATATTCACAGGATCAAAAATCTCTCAACGAGACTCAGAAAAAACGCTGATAACTCGCTGGAAACGCAAAATTTTGTGCATTTGAGGACGGATTTATGCATATTATGTTGCAGAGGATAGATTTATGTGATTTGCGATACCTTGAAATTGCTCAGAATGTGGTAATTTTGACTTACACCAAACTCCAAATAACTGCAGATAGCGCTCTGAAAACACGAGATACGATGTTTTTGTCGATAGATTCATACATATTATGAGGTCCTGAATAGAAATATGAACTTTTTGATTGTGAAAATCTGCGCGGAAGAGCGTGATTTTGAATTATTCCACAGTTTGTAAAACTGCAAATAGCACTCTAAAAACACGAAATATGATGTATTTGGTGCTAGATTTTGCCATATAACGCATTCTTGAAGCATAATCTTGCTTCTGAGCAGATTTACAGGATCAAAAATTTCCCAACGAGACTCAGAAAAAACGCTGATAAGTCGCTGGAAAAGCAAAATTTTGTGCATTTGAGGACGGATTCATGTGTATTAGTTGTGTTGGATAGATTTATGTGATTTGCGATACTTTGAAACTGCTCAGGATGTGGTAATTTCGACTTATTTCAAACTTCATATAACTGCAGATAGCGCTCTGAAAACACGAGATACGATGTTTTTGTCGATATATTCATACATAATATGAGGTCCTGAATAGGAATATGAGCTTTTTGATTGTGAAAATCTGCGCGGAAGAGCGTGGTTTCGACTTATTCCAAAGTTTGTAAAACGGCGAAACACACTCTAGAAACACGAAATATGATGTATTTGGTGCTAGATTCTGCCATATACCGCATTTTTGAAGCAAAATCATGCTCCTGAGCATATTTACAGGATCAAAAATTTCTCAACGAGACTCAGAAAAAACGCTAAAAACTCGCTAAAAACGCAAAATTATGTGCATTTTAGGACGGATTCATGCGTATTATGTTGTATTGGATAGATTTATGTGATTTGCGATACTTTGAAACTGCTCAGATTGTGGTAATTTTGACTTATTTCAAACATCATATAACTGCAGATAGCGCTCTGAAAACACGAGATACGATGATTTTGTCGATAGATTCATACATATCATAAGGTCCTAAATAGGAATATGAACTCTTTGATTGTGGAAATCTGCGCGGAAAGCGTGATTTCGACTTATTCCAAAGTTTGTAAAACTGCAAATAGCACTCTAAAAACACGAATTATGATGAATTTGGTGCTAGATTCTGCCATATTACGCATTTTTGAAGCAAAATCTTGCTCCTGAGTAGAATTACAGGATCAAAAATTTCTCAACGAGACTCAGAGAAAACGCTGATAACTTGCTGGAAACGCAAAATTTTGTGCATCTGAGGACGGGTTCATGCGTATTATGTTGTATTGGATAGATTTATGTGATTTGCGATACTTTGAAACTGCTCAGAATGTGGTAGTTTTGACTTACTTCAAACTTCAAATAACTGCAGATAGCGCTCTGAAAACACGAGATACGATGTTTTTGTCTATAGATCCATACATATTATAAGGTCCTGAATAGGAATATGAACTTTATGATTGTGAAAATCTGCGCGGGAAAGCGTGATTTTGAATTATTCCAAAGTTTGTAAAACTGCAAATAGCACTCTAAAAACACGAAATATGATGTATTTGGTGCTGAATTCTGCCATATAACGCATTTTTGAAGCAAAATCTTGCTTCTGAGCAGATTCAAAGGATCAAAAATTTCTCAACGAGACAGAAAAAACGCTGATAACTCGCTGGAAAAGCAAAATTTTGTGCATTTGAGGACGGATTCATGTGTATTATGTTGTGTTGGATAGATTTATGTGATTTGCGATACTTAGAAACTGCTCAGGATGTGGTAATTTCGACTTATTTCAAACTTCATATAACTGCAGATAGCGCTCTGAAAACACGAGATACGAAGTTTTTGTCGATAGATTCGTACATTATATGAGGTCCTGAATAGGAATATGAACTTTTTAATTGTGAAAATCTGCGCGGAAAAGCGTGATTTCGACTTATTCCAAAGTTTGTAAAACTGCAAATAGCACTCTAAAAACACGAAATATGATGTATTTGGTGCTAGATTCTGCCATATAACGCATTTTTGAAGCATAATCTTGCTTTCGAGCAGATTTACAAGATCAAAAATTCCTCAACGAGACTCTGAGAAAACGCTGATAACTTGCTGGAAACGCAGAATTCTGTGCATTTGAGGACGGATTCATCCGTATTATGTTGTATTAGATAGATTTATGTGATTTGCGATACTTTGAAACTGCTCAGAATGTGGTAATTTTGACTTATTTCAAACTTCATATAACTGCAGATAGCGCTCTAAAAACACGAGATACGATGTTTTTGTCGATAGATTCATACATATTATGAGGTCCTGAATAGAAATATATATGAACTTTTTGATTGTAAAAATCTGCGCGGAAGAGCGTGATTTCGACTTATTCCAAAGTTTGTAAAACTGCAAATAGCACTCTAGAAACATGAAAAATGATGTATTTGGTGCTAGATTCTGCCATATAACGCATTTTTAAAGCAAAATCATGCTCCTGAGCATATTTACAGGATCAAAAATTTCTCAACGAGACTCAGAAAAAACGCTGATAACTCGCTGAAGACGCAGAATTTTGTGCATTTGAGGACGGATTCATGCGTATTATGTTGTATTGGATAGATTTATGTGATTTGTGATACTTTGAAACTGCTCAGAATGAGGTAATTATGACTTATTTCAAACTTCATATAACTGCAGATAGCGCTCTGAAAACACGAGATACGATGTTTTTGTCGATATTATGTGGTCCTGAATAGGAATATGAACTTTTTGATTGTGAAAATCTGCGCGGAGAAGCGTGATTTCGACTTATTCCAGAGTTTGTAAAACTGCAAATAGCACTCTAAAAACACGAAATATGATGTATTTGGTGCTAGATTTCTGCCATATAACGCCTTTTTGAAGCAAAAACTTGCTTCTGAGCAGATTCTTAGGATCAAAAATTCTCAACGAGACTCAGAGAAAACGCTGATAACTTGCTGGAAAACGCAGAATTCTGTGCATTTGAGGACGGATTCATCCGTATTATGTTGTATTAGATAGATTTATGTGATTTGCGATACTTTGAAAACTGCTCAGAATGTGGTAATTTTGACTTATTTCAAACTTCATATAACTGCAGATAGCGCTCTAAAAACACGAGATACGATGTTTTTGTCGATAGATTCATACATATTATGAGGTCCTGAATAGAAATATATATGAACTTTTTGATTGTAAAAATCTGCGCGGAAGAGCGTGATTTCGACTTATTCCAAAGTTTGTAAAACTGCAAATAGCACTCTAGAAACATGAAAAATGATGTATTTGGTGCTAGATTCTGCCATATAACGCATTTTTAAAGCAAAATCATGCTCCTGAGCATATTTACAGGATCAAAAATTTCTCAACGAGACTCAGAAAAAACGCTGATAACTCGCTGAAGACGCAGAATTTTGTGCATTTGAGGACGGATTCATGCGTATTATGTTGTATTGGATAGATTTATGTGATTTGTGATACTTTGAAACTGCTCAGAATGAGGTAATTATGACTTATTTCAAACTTCATATAACTGCAGATAGCGCTCTGAAAACACGAGATACGATGTTTTTGTCGATATTATGTGGTCCTGAATAGGAATATGAACTTTTTGATTGTGAAAATCTGCGCGGAGAAGCGTGATTTCGACTTATTCCAGAGTTTGTAAAACTGCAAATAGCACTCTAAAAACACGAAATATGATGTATTTGGTGCTAGATTCTGCCATATAACGCCTTTTTGAAGCAAAAACTTGCTTCTGAGCAGATTCTTAGGATCAAAAATTTCTCAACGAGACTCAGAGGAAAACGCTGATAACTCGCTGGAAACGTTGAATTCTGTGCCTTTGAGGACGGATTTATGCGTATTATGTTGTATTGGATAGATTTATGTGATTTGCGATACTTTGAAACTGCTCAGAATGTGGTAATTTTGACTTATTTCAAACTTTATATAACTGCAGATAGCGCTCTGAAAACACGAGATACGATGTTTTTGTCGATAGATTCATACATATTATGAGGTCCTGAATAGGACTATGAACTCTTCGATTGTGAAAATCTGCGCGGAAAAGCGTGATTTCGACTTATTCCAAAGTTTGTAAAACTGCAAATAGCACTCTGAAAACACAAATTAAGATGTATTTGGTGCTAGATTCTGCCATATAACGCATTTTTGAAGCAAAGTCTTGCTCCTGGGTAGAATTACAGGATCAAAAATTTCTCAACGAGACTCAAAGAAAACGCTGATAACTCGCTGGAAACGCAAAATTTTGTGCATTTGAGGACTGGTTCATGCGTATTATGTTGTATTGGATAGATTTATGTGATTTGCGATACTTTGAAACAGCTCGGAATGTGGTAGTTTTGACTTATTTCAAACTTCATATAACTGCAAATAGCGCTCTAAAAACACGAGATACGATGTTTTTGTCGATAGATTCATACATATTATGAGGTCCTGAATAGGAATATGAACTTTTTGATTGTGAAAATCAGCGCGGAAAAGCGTGATTTCCACTTATTCCAGAGTTTGTAAAACTGAAAATAGCACTCTAAAAACACGAAATATGATGTATTTGTCTCTAGATTTTGCCATATAACGCATTTTTGAAGCAAAATCTTGCTTCTGAGCAGATTTACAGGATCAAAAATTTTTCAACTAGACATAGAAAAAACGCTGATAACCCGCTGTAAACGCAAAATTTTGTGCATTTGAGGACGGATTCATGGGTATTATGTAGTATTGCATAGATTTATGTGATTTGCGATACTTTGAAATTGCTCAGAATGTGGTAATTTTGACTTACTTCAAACTTCAAATAACTGCAGATAGCGCTCTGAAAACACGCGATACGATGTTTTTGTCGATAGATTCATACATATTATGAGGTCCTGGATAGGAATATGAACTTTATGATTGTTAAAATCTGCGCGGGAAAGCGTGATTTTGAATTATTCCAGAGTTTGTAAAACTGCAAATAGCACTCTAAAAACACGAATTATGATGTATTTGGTGCTAGATTCTGCCATATAACGCATTTTTGAAGCAAAATCTTGCTTCTGAGCAGATTTACAGGATCAAAAATTTCTCAACGAGACTCAGAAAAAACGCTGATAACTCGCTGGAAAAGCAAAATTCTGTGCATTTGAGGACGGATTCATGTGTTTTATGTTGTGTTGGATAGATTTATGTGATTTGCGATACTTTGAAACTGCTCAGAATGTGGTAATTTTTACTTATTTCAAACTTCATATAACTGCAGATAGCGCTGTAAAAACACGAGATACGATGTTTTTGTCGATAGATTCATACATATTATGAGGTCCTGAATAGGAATATGAACTTTTTGATTGTGGAAATCAGCGCGGAAAAGCGTGATTTCCACTTATTCCAGAGTTTGTAAAACTCCCAATAGCACTCTAAAAACACGAAATATGATGTATTTGGAGCTAGATTCTGCCATATAATGCATTTTTGAAGCAAAATCTTGCTTCTGAGCAGATTTACAGGATCAAAAATTTCTCAACGAGACTCAGAAAAAACTCTGATAACTCGCTGTAAACGCAAAATTTTGTGCATTTGAGGACGGATTCATGGGTATTATGTTGTATTGCATAGATTTATGTGATTTGCGATACTTTGAAATTGCTCAGAATGTGGTAATTTTGAGTTACTTCAAACTTCAAATAACTGCAGATAGCGCTCTGAAAACACGAGATACGATGTTTTTGTCGATAGATTCATACATATTATGAGGTCCTGAATAGGAATATGAACTTTATGATTGTTAAAATCTGCGCGGGAAAGCGTGATTTTGAATTATTCCAGAGTTTGTAAAACTGCAAATAGCACTCTAAAAACACGAAATATGATGTATTTGGTGCTTGATTCTGCCATATAACGCATTTTTAAAGCATAATGTTGCTTCTGAGCAGATTTACAGGATCAAAAATGCCTCAACGAGACTCAGAGAAAACGCTGATAACTCGCTGGAGACGCAAAATTCTGTGCATTTGAGGACGGATTCATGCGTATTATGTTGTATTGGATAGATTTATGTGATTTGCGATATTTTGAAACTGCTCAGAATGTGGTAATTTTGACTTATTTCAAACTTCATATAACTGCAGATAGCGCTCTAAAGACACGAGATACGATGTTTTTGTTGATAGATTCATACATATCATGCGGTCCTGAATAGAAATATATATGAACTTTTTCATTGTGAAAATCTTCGCGGAAGAGCTTGATTTCGACGTATTCCAAAGTTTGTAAAACTGCGAATAGCACTCTTGAAACACGAAATATGATGTATTTGGTGCTAGATTCTGCCATATAACGCATTTTTGAAGCAAAATCATGCTCCTGAGCATATTTAGAGAATCAAAAATTTCTCAACGAGACTCAGAAAAAAACGCTGATATATCGCTGAAAACGCAAAATTTTGTGCATTTGAGGACGGATTCATGCGTATTATGTTATATTGGATAGATTTATGTGATTTGTGGTACTATGAAACTGCTCAGAATGTGGTAATCTTGACTTATTTTCAAACTTCATATAACTGCAGATAGCGCTCTGAAAACACGAGATACGATGTTTTTGTCGATATTATGTGGTCCTGAATAGGAATATGAACTTTTTGATTGTGAAAATCTGCGCGGAGAAGCGTGATTTCGACTTATTCCAGAGTTTGTAAAACTGCAAATAGCACTCTAAAAACACGAAATATGATGTATTTGGTGCTACATTCTGCCATATAACGCATTTTTGAAACAAAAACTTGCTTCTGAGCAGATTCACAGGATCAAAAATTTCTCAACAAGACGCAAAAAAAAACGCTGATAAACTCGCTGAGATACGATGTTTTTGTCGATAGATTCATACATATTATGAGGTCCTGAATAGGAATATGAACTTCTTGATTGTGAAAATCTGAGCGGTAAAGCGTGATTTCGACTTATTCCAAAGTTTGTAAAACTGCAAATAGCACTCTAAAAACACAAAATATGATGTATTTGCTGCTAGATTCTGCCATATAACGCATTTTTGAAGCATAATCTTGCTTCTGAGCAGATTTGCAGGATAAAAAATTCCTCAACGAGACTCAGAGAAAACGCTGATAACTCGCTGGAAACGCAAAATTCTGTGCATTTGAGGACGGATTCATGCGTATTATGTTGTATTAGATAGATTTATTTGATTTGCGATACTTTGAAACTGCTCAGGATGTGGTAATTTTGACTTATTTCAAACTTCATATAACTGCAGATAGCGCTCTAAAAACACGAGATACGATGTTTTTGTCGATAGATTCATACATATTATGAGGTCCTGAATAGGAACATGAACTTTTTGATTGTGAAAATCTGCGCGGAAAAGCTTGATTTCGACTTATTCCAAAGTTTGTAAAACTGCAAATAGCACTCTAAAAACACAAAATATGATGTATTTGGTGCTAGATTCTGCCATATAACGCATTTTTGAAGCAAAATCTTGCTTCCGAGCAGATTTACAGGATCAAAAATTTCTCAGCGAGACTCAGAGAGAACGCTGATAACTCGCTGGAAACGCAGAATTTTGTGCATTTGAGGACGGATCCATGCGTATTATATTGTATTGGATAGATTTATGTGATTTGCGATACTTTGAAACTGCTCAGAATGTGGTAATTTTGACTTATTTCAAACTTCATATATCTGCAGATAGCGCTCTGAAAGCACGAGATACGATGTTTTTGTCGATAGATTCGAACATATTATGAGGTCCTGAATAGGAATATGGACTTTTTGATTGTGGAAATCTGCGCGGAAAAGCGTGATTTCGACTTATCCCAAAGTTTGTAAAACTGCAAATAGCTCTCTAAAAACACAAAATATGATGTATTTGATGCTAGATTCTGCCATATAACGCATTTTTGAAGCAAAATCTTGCTTCTGAGCAGATTTACATCATCAAAAATTTCTCAACGAGACGCAAAAAAAAACGCTGATAACTAGCTGAAAACGCAAAATTTTGTGCATTTGAGAACAGATTCATGCGTATTATGTTGTATTAGATAGATTTATGTGATTTGCGATACTTTGAAACTGCTCAGAATGTGGTAATTTTGACTTATTCCAAGCTTCATTTAACTGCAGATAGCGCTCTGAAAACACGAGATACGATGTTTTTGTCGATAGATTCATACATATTATGAGGTCCTGGATAGGAATATGGACTTTTTGATTGTGAAAATCTGCGCGGAAAAGCGTGATTTCGACTTATTTCAAAGTTTGTAAAACTGCAAATAGCTCTCTAAAAACACGGAATATGATGTATTTGGTGCTAGATTCTGCCATTCAACACATTTTTGAAGCAAAATCTTGCCTCTGAGCTGATTAACAGGATCAAAAATCACTCAACGAGACTCAGAGAGAACGCTGATAACTCGCTGGAAACGCAAAATTTCGTGCATTTGAGGACAAATTCACGCGTATTATGCTGTATTGGATAGATTTATGTGATTTGCGATACTTTGAAACTGCTCAGAATGTGGTAATTTTGACTTATTTCAAACTTCATATAACTGCAGATAGCGCTCTGAAAACACGGAATACGAAGTTTTTGTCGATAGATTCATACATATTATGAGGTCCTGAATAGGAATATAAACTTTTTGATTGTGAAAATCTGCGCGGAAAAGCGTGAGTTCGACTTATTCCAAAGTTTGTAAAACTGCGAATAGCACTCTAAAAACACGGAATATGATGTATTTGATGCTAGATTCCGCCGTATAACGCATTTTTGAAGCAAAATCTTGCTTCTGAGCAGATTTGCAGGATCAAAAATTCCTCAACGAGACTCAGAAAAAACGCTGATAACTCGCTGGAAACGCAAAATTTTGTGCATTTGAGGACGGATTTATGCGTATCATGTTGTATTGGATAGATTTATGTGATTTGTGATACTTTGAAACTGCTCAGAATGTGGTAATTTTGACTTATTTCAAACTTGCGATACTTTGAAACCGCTGAGGATGTGGTAATTTTGACTTATTTCAAACTTCATATAACTGCAGATAGCGCTCTGAAAACACGAGATATGATGTTTTTGTTGATGGATTCATACATATAATGAGTTCCTGAATAGGAATATGAACTGTTTGATCGTAAAAATCTGCCCGGAAAAGCGTGATTTCGACTTATTCCAAAGTTTGTAAAACTGCAAATAGCACCCTGAAGACACGAAATATGATGTATTTGGTGCAAGATTCTGCCATATAACGCATTATTGAAGCAGAATCTTGCTTCTGAGTAGATTTACAGGATCAAAAATTTCTCAACGAGACTCAGAAAAAACGCTGATAACTCGCTGAAAATGCGAAAATTTATGCATTTGAGGACGGATTCATGCGTATTATGTTGTATTGGATAGATTTATGTGATTTGCGATACTTGGAAACCGCTGAGAATGTGGTAATTTAGACTTATTTCAAACTTCCTATAACTGCAGATAGCGCTCCGAAAACACGAGTTATGATGTTTTTGTTGATGGATTCATACATATTATGAGTTCCTGAATGGGAATATGAACTTTTTGATCGTGAAAATCTGCCCGGAAAAGCGTGATTTCGACTTATTCCAAAGTTTGTAAAACTGCGAATAGCACTCTAAAAACACGAAATATGATGTATTTGGTGCTAGATTCTGCCATATAACGCATTTCTGAAGCAAAATCTTGCTTCTGAGCAGATTTACAGAATCAAAAATTTCTCAACGAAACTCAGAAAGAACGCTGATAACTCGCTGGAAACGCAAAATTTTGTGCATTTGAGGACGGATTCATGCGTATTATGTTGTATTGGATAGATTTATGTGATTTGCGATACTTTGGAACTGCTCAGAATGTGGTAATTTTGACTTATTTCAAACTTCATATAACTGCAGATAGCGCTCTGAAAATACGAGATACGATTTTTTGTCGATAGATTCATACATATTATGAGGCCCTGAATAGGAATATGTATTTCATGATTGTGAAAATCCGGGCGGAAAAGCGTGATTTAGACTCATTCCAAAGTTTGTTAAACTGCAAATAGCACTCTAAAAACACGAAATATGATGTATTTGGTGCTAGATTCTGCCATATAACGCATTTTTGAAGCAAAATCTTGCTTCTGAGCAGATTAACAGGATCAAAAATTTCTCAACGAGACTCAGAAAAAACGCTGATAACTCGCTGGAAACGCAAAATTTTGTGCTTTTGAGGACGGATTTTTGCGTATTATGCTGTATTGGATAGATTTATGTGATTTGCGATACTCTGAAACTGCTCAGAATGTGGTAATTCTGACTTATTTCTAACTTCATATAACTGCAGATAGCGCTCTGAAATCACGAGATACGATGTTTTTGTCGATAGATTTATTCATATTATGAGGTCCTGAATAAGAATATGAACTTCTTGATTGTGAAAATCCGCGCGGAAAAGCGTGACTTCGACTCATTCCAAAGTTTGTAAAACTACAAATAGCACTCTAAAAACACGAAATATGATGTATTTGGTGCCAGATTCTGACATATAACGCATTTTTGAAACAAAATCTTACTTCTGAGCAGATTTACAGGATCAAAAAATTCTCAACGAGACTCAGAAAAAACGCTGATAACTCGCTGGAAACGCAGAATTTTTTGCATTTGAGGACGGATTCATGCGTATTATGTTGTATTGGATAGATTTATGTGATTTGCGATACTTTGAAACTGCTCAGAATGTGGTGATTTTGACTTATTTCAAACTTCATATAACTGCAGATAGCGCTCTGAAAACACAAGATACGATGTTTTTGTCGATAGATTCATACATATTATGAGGTCTTGAATAGGAATATGAACTTTTTGATTGTGAAAATCCGCGCGGAAAAGCGTGATTTCGACTTATTCCAAAGTTTGTAATACTGCAAATAGCACTCTAAAAACACGAAATATGATGTATTTGGTGCTAGATTTTGCAATATAACGCATTTTTGAGGCAAAATCTTGCTTCTGAGCAGATTAACAGGATCAAAAATTTCTCAACGAGACTCAGAAAAGACGCTGATAACTCGCTGGAAACGCCAAATTTTGTGCATTTGATGTCGGATTCATGCGTATTATGTTGTATTGGATAGATTTATGTGATTTGCGATACTCTGAAACTGCTCAGAATGTGGTAATTCTGACTTATTTCTAACTTCATATAACTGCAGATAGCGCTCTGAAATCACGAGATACGATGTTTTTGTCGATAGATTTATTCATATTATGAGGTCCTGAATAAGAATATGAACTTCTTGATTGTGAAAATCCGCGCGGAAAAGCGTGACTTCGACTCATTCCAAAGTTTGTAAAACTGCAAATAGCACTCTAAAAACACGAAATATGATGTATTTGGTGCCAGATTCTGACATATAACGCATTTTTGAAACAAAATCTTACTTCTGAGCAGATTTACAGGATCAAAAAATTCTCAACGAGACTCAGAAAAAACGCTGATAACTCGCTGGAAACGCAGAATTTTGTGCATTTGAGGACGGATTCATGCGTATTATGTTGTATTGGATAGATTTATGTGATTTGCGATACTTTGAAACTGCTCAGAATGTGGTGATTTTGACTTATTTCAAACTTCATATAACTGCAGATAGCGCTCTGAAAACACAAGATACGATGTTTTTGTCGATAGATTCATACATATTATGAGGTCTTGAATAGGAATATGAACTTTTTGATTGTGGAAATCCGCGCGGAAAAGCGTGATTTCGACTAATTCCAAAGTTTGTAATACTGCAAATAGCACTCTAAAAACACGAAATATGATGTATTTGGTGCTAGATTTTGCAATATAACGCATTTTTGAGGCAAAATCTTGCTTCTGAGCAGATTAACAGGATCAAAAATTTCTCAACGAGACTCAGAAAAGACGCTGATAACTCGCTGGAAACGCCAAATTTTGTGCATTTGATGTCGGATTCATGCGTATTATGTTGTATTGGATAGATTTATGTGATTTGCGATACTTTGAAACTGGTAAGAATGCGGTAATTTTAACTTATTTCAAACTTCATATAACTGCAGATAGCGCTCTCAAAACACGAGATACGATGTTTTTGTCGATAGATTCATACATATTATGAGGTCCTGAATAGGAATATCAACATTTTGATTGGGAAAATCTGCGCGGGAGAGCGTGATTTCGACTCATTCCAAAGCTTGTAAAACTACAAATAGCACTCTAAAAACACGGAATATGATGTATTTGGTGCTAAGTTCTGCCATATAAAGCATTTTGGAAGCAAGATCTTGCTTCCGAGCAGATTTACAGGATCAAAAATTTCTCAACGAGACTCAGAAAAAACGCTGATTACTCGCTGGAAACGCAAAATTTTGTGCATTTGAGGACGGATTCATGCGTATTATGTTGTATTAAATTTTGTGCATTTGATGTCGGATTCATGCGTATTATGTTGTATTGGATAGATTTATGTGATTTGCGATACTCTGAAACTGCTCAGAATGTGGTAATTCTGACTTATTTCTAACTTCATATAACTGCAGATAGCGCTCTGAAATCACGAGATACGATGTTTTTGTCGATAGATTTATTCATATTATGAGGTCCTGAATAAGAATATGAACTTCTTGATTGTGAAAATCCGCGCGGAAAAGCGTGACTTCGACTCATTCCAAAGTTTGTAAAACTGCAAATAGCACTCTAAAAACACGAAATATGATGTATTTGGTGCCAGATTCTGACATATAACGCATTTTTGAAACAAAATCTTACTTCTGAGCAGATTTACAGGATCAAAAAATTCTCAACGAGACTCAGAAAAAACGCTGATAACTCGCTGGAAACGCAGAATTTTGTGCATTTGAGGACGGATTCATGCGTATTATGTTGTATTGGATAGATTTATGTGATTTGCGATACTTTGAAACTGCTCAGAATGTGGTGATTTTGACTTATTTCAAACTTCATATAACTGCAGATAGCGCTCTGAAAACACAAGATACGATGTTTTTGTCGATAGATTCATACATATTATGAGGTCTTGAATAGGAATATGAACTTTTTGATTGTGAAAATCCGCGCGGAAAAGCGTGATTTCGACTTATTCCAAAGTTTGTAATACTGCAAATAGCACTCTAAAAACACGAAATATGATGTATTTGGTGCTAGATTTTGCAATATAACGCATTTTTGAGGCAAAATCTTGCTTCTGAGCAGATTAACAGGATCAAAAATTTCTCAACGAGACTCAGAAAAGACGCTGATAACTCGCTGGAAACGCCAAATTTTGTGCATTTGATGTCGGATTCATGCGTATTATGTTGTATTGGATAGATTTATGTGATTTGCGATACTTTGAAACTGGTAAGAATGCGGTAATTTTAACTTATTTCAAACTTCATATAACTGCAGATAGCGCTCTCAAAACACGAGATACGATGTTTTTGTCGATAGATTCATACATATTATGAGGTCCTGAATAGGAATATCAACATTTTGATTGGGAAAATCTGCGCGGGGAGAGCGTGATTTCGACTCATTCCAAAGCTTGTAAAACTACAAATAGCACTCTAAAAACACGGAATATGATGTATTTGGTGCTAAGTTCTGCCATATAAAGCATCTTGGAAGCAAGATCTTGCTTCCGAGCAGATTTACAGGATCAAAAATTTCTCAACGAGACTCAGAAAAAACGCTGATTACTCGCTGGAAACGCGAAATTTTGTGCATTTGAGGACGGATTCATGCGTATTATGTTGTATTGGATAGATTTATGTGATTTGCGATACTTTGAAACTGCTCAGAATGTGGTAATTTTGACTCATTTCAAACTTCATTTAACCGCAGATAGTGCTCTGATAACACGAGATACGATGTTTTTGTCGATAGATTCATACATATTATGAGGTCTTGAATAGGAATATGGACTTGATGGATTCATACATATCATGAGGTCCTGAATAGGAATATGAACTTCTTGATTGTGAAAATCTGCGCGGAAAAGCTTGATTTCGACTTATTCCAAAGTTTATAAAACTGCAAATAGCACTCTAAGAACACAAAATATGAGGTATTTGGTGCTAGATTCTGCTTTGTAACGCATTTTTGAAGCAAAATCTTGCTTCTAAGCAGATTTACAGGATCAAAAATCTCTCAACGAGACTCAGAAAAAACGCTGACAACTCGCTGGAAACGCAAAATTTTGTGCATTTGAAGACAGATTCATGCGTATTATGTTGTATTGGATAGATTTATGTGATTTGCGATACTTTGAAACTGCTCAGAATGTGGTAATTTTGACTTATTTCAAACATCATATGACTGCAGATAGTGCTCTGAAAAAACGAGATACGATGATTTTGTCGATAGATTCATACATATTATGAAGTCTTGTATAGGAATATGAACTTTTTGATTGTGAAAATCTGCGCGGAGAAGCGTGATTTCGACTTATTCCTAAGTTTGTTAAACTGCAAATAGCACTCTAAAAACACGAGATATGATGTATTTAGTGCTAGATTCTGCCATATAACGCATTTTTGAAGCAAAATCTTGCTTCTGAGCAGATTTACAGCATCAAATATTTCTCAACGAGACTCAGGAAAAACACTGATAACTCGCTGGAAACGCAAAATTTTGTGCATTTGGTGACGGATTCATGCGTATTATGTTGTATTGGATAGATTTATGTGATTTGCGATACTTTGAAACTGCTCGAAA
Organism: Dromius quadrimaculatus; assembly: GCA_963989225.1. Classification (NCBI taxonomy): domain Eukaryota; kingdom Metazoa; phylum Arthropoda; class Insecta; order Coleoptera; family Carabidae; genus Dromius; species Dromius quadrimaculatus. The sequence goes on along the minus strand of CAXDIG010000241.1, from coordinate 157,984 downwards.
TGTGGTAATTTTGACTTATTTCAAACTTCATATAACTGCAGATAGCGCTCCGAAAACACGAGATACGATGTTTTTGTCGATAGATTCATACATATCATGAGGTCCTGAATAGGAATATGAACTTTTTGATTGTGAAAATCTGCGCGGAAAAGCGTGATTTCTACTTATTCCAAAGTTTGTAAAACTGCAAATAGCACTCTAAAAACACGAAATATTAGGTATTTGGTGCTAGATTCTGCCATATAACGCATTTTTTAGGCAAAATCTTGCTTCTGAGCATATTTACAGGATCGAATATTCCTCAACGAGACTCAGGAAAAACGCTGATAACTCGCTGAAAACGCAAAATTTTGTGCATTTGAGGGCGGATTCATGCGTATTATGTTGTATTGAATAGATTCATTTGATTTGCGATACTTTGAAACTGCTCAGAATGTGGTAATTTTGACTTATTTCAAACTTCATATAACTGCAGATAGCGCTATGAAAACACGAGATACGATGTTTCTGTCAATAGATTCAAACATATTATGAGGTCCTGAATAGGAGTATGAACTTTTTGATAGTAAAAATTTGCGCGGAAAAGCGTTATTTCGGCTTATTCCAAAGTTTGTAAAACTGCAAATAGCACTCTAAAAACATGAAATATGATGTATTTGGTGCAAGATTCTGCCATATGACGCATCTTTGAAGCAAAATCTTGCTTATGAGCAGATTTACAGGATCAAAAATTTCTCAACGAGACTCAGAAGAAACGCTGATAACTCACTGGAAACGCAAAATTTTGTGCATTTGAGGATGGATTCATGCGTATTATGTTGTATTGGACGATTTATGTGATTTGCGGTACTTTGAAACTGCTCAGAATGTGGTAATTTTGACTTATTTCAAACTTCATATAACTGCAGATAGCGCTCTGAAAACACGAGATACGATGTTTTTGTCGATAGATTCATACATATTATGAGATCTTGAATAGGAGTATGAACTTTTTGATTGTGAAAATCCGCGCGGAAAAGCGTGATTTCGACTTATTCCAAAGTTTGTAATATTGCAAATAGCACTCTAAAAACACGAAATATGATGTATTTGGTGCTAGATTCTGCCATATAACGCATTTTTGCAGCAAAATCTTGCTTCTGAGCAGATTAACAGGATCAAAAATTTCTCAACGAGACTCAGAAAAGACGCTGATAACTCGCTGGAAACGCGGAATTTTGTGCATTTGAGGACGGATTCATGCGTATTCTGTTGTATTGGATAGATTTATGTGATTTGCGATAGTTTGAAACTGCTCAGAATGTGGTAATTTTGACCTATTTCAAACTCCATTTAACTGCAGATAGCGCTCTGAAAACACGAGATACGATGTTTTTGTCGATAGATTCATACATATTATGAGGTCTTGAATAGGAATATGAACTTTTTGATTGTGAAAATCCGCGCGGAAAAGCGTGATTTCGACTTATTCCAAAGTTTGTAAAACTGCGAATAGCACTCTAAGAACACAAAATATGATGTATTCGGTACCAGATTCTGCCATATAACGCAATTTTGAAGCAAAATCTTGCTTCTGAGCAGATTTACAGGATCAAAAATTTCTCAACGAGACTCAGAAAAAACGCTGATAACTCGCTGGAAACGCAGAATTTCGTGCATTTGAGGACGGATTCATGCGTATTATGTTGTATTGGATAGATTTATGTGATTTGCGATACTTTGAAACTGCTCAGAATGTGGTAATCTTGACTTATTTCAAACTTCATATAACTGCAGATAGCGCTCCGAAAACACAAGATACGATTTTTTGTCGATAGATACATACATATTATGAGGTCCTGAATAGGAATATGAACTTCTTGATTGTGAAAATCTGCGCGGAAAAGCGTGATTTCGACTTTTTCCAAAGTTTGTAAAACTGCAAATAGCACTCTAAAAACACGAAATATGATGTATTTGGTGCTAGATTCTGCCATATAACGCATTTTGGAGCAAAATCTTGCTCCTGAACAGATAAACAGGCTCTAAAATTTCTCAACGAGACTCAGTAAGAACGCTGATAACTCGCTGGAAACGCAAAATTTTGTACATTTGAGGACGGGTTCAGGCGTATTATGTTGTATTGGATAAATTTAAGTGATATGCGATACTTTGAAACTGCTCAGAATGTGGTGATTTTGACTTATTTCAAACTCCATATAACTGCAGATAGCGCTCTGAAAACACGAGATACGATGTTTTTGTCGATGGATTCATACATATCATGAGGTCCTGAATAGGAATATGAACTTCTTGATTGTGACAATCTGCGCGGAAAAGCTTGATTTCGACTTATTCCAAAGTTTATAAAACTTCAAATAGCACTTTAAGAACACGAAATATGAGGTATTTGGTGCTAGATTCTGCTATGTAACGCATTTTTGAAGCAAAATCTTGCTTCTAAGCAGATTTACAGGATCAAAAATTTCTCAACGAGACTTAGAAAAAACGCTGACAACTCGCTGGAAACGCAAAATTTTGTGCATTTGATGACGGATTCATGCGTATTATGTTGTATTGGATAGATTTATGTGATTGGCGATACTTTGAAACTGCTCAGAATGTGGTAATTTTGACTTATTTCAAACATCATATGACTGCAGATAGCGCTCTGAAAACACAAGATACGATGTTTTTGTCGATAGATTCATACATATTATGAAGTCTTGTATAGGAATATGAACTTTCTGATTGTGGAAATCTGCGCGGAGAAGCGTGATTTCGACTTATTCCAAAGTTTGTAAAACTGCAAATAGCACTCTAGAAACACAAAATATGATGTATTTAGTGCTAGATTCTGCCATATAACGCATTTTTGAAGCAAAATCTTGCTTCTAAGCAGATTTACAGCATCAAATATTTGTCAACAAGACTCAGGAAAAACACTGATAACTCGCTGAAAACGCAAAATTTTGTGCATTTGATGATGGATTCATGCGTATTATGTTGTATTGGATAGATTTATGTGATTTGCGATACTTTGAAACTGCTCGAAATGTGGTAATTTTGACTTATTTCAAACTTCATATAACTGCAGATAGCGCTCTGAAAACACGAGATACGATGTTTTCGTCGATAGATTCATACATATTATGAGGTCCTGAATAGAAATATGAACTTTTTGATTGTAAAAATCTGCGCGGAAAAGCGTGATTTCGACTTGTTACAAAGTCTGTGAAACTGCAAATAGCACTCTAAAAACACGAAATATGATGTATTTGGTGCTAGATTCTGCCATATAACGCATTTTTTAAGCAAAATCTTGCTTATGAGCAGATTTACAGGATCAGAAATTTCTCAAGGAGACTCAAAAAAAACGTCGATAACTCGCTGGAAACGCGAAATTTTGTACATTTGAGGACGGATTCATGCGTATTATGTTGTATTGGATAGATTTATGTAATTTGCGATACTTTGATACTGCTTAGAATGTGGTATATTTGACTTATTTCAAACTTCATATAACTGCAGATAGCGCTCTGAAAACACGAGATACGATGTTTTTGTCGCTAGATTTATACATATCATGAGGTCCTGAATAGGAATATGTACTTATTGATTATGAAAATCTGCTCGGAAAAGCGTGATTTCGACTTATTCCAGAGTTAGTAAAACTTCAAATCGCACTCTAAAAACACAAAATATGATGTATTTGGTGCTAGATTCTGCCATATAACGCATTTTATAAGCAAAATCTTGCTTCTGAGCAGATTTACATTATCAAAAATTTCTCAACAAGACTCAGGAAAAACGCTGATAACTCGCTGGCAACGCAGAATTTTGTGCATTTGATGACGGATTCATGCGTATTATGTTGTATTGGATAGATTTATGTGATTTGCGATACTTTGGAACTGCTCAGAATGTGGTAATTTTGACTTAATTCAAACTGCATATAACTGCAGATAGCGCTCTGAAAACACGAGATACGATGTTTTTGTCGATAGATTCCTACATATTATGAGCTCTGTACCTTTTCCTTATTTCCAAGGTGGCAGTAGGAAATTAAAAAAGGTAATGTTTCTTCACTATTTGGTGGCAAAAACTTAATGTACTGCTGATTGACACTAAATTTAAGTAATGGAATATCCTACCTTGAAAGTGAAGACCCAGGCTAGCTATTAATAAGGGCACCAGAAATATTTTTCCTGAAAAATAGGAAATGGGCGCCACTCCCAGGAAATGATCAAAGGAGAAAAAGGTACTATTCTGGGAGACAATAGCGACAGCAAAAAAGAAATAAAGCACAAACGTCGAAATCAATTATAAATGAAATTATTATTAAATTTAAAGCAAAGAATTCCAAAAATTATAAATCAAAAAATTTGTAACTTACGAAAATGATTGAAGCTATTATACAAAAACAAAATCTCACTGCAACAGCCAAAAGGGAACTGGAGAGCACGTCACAGACGTTCAAAATTACGTTACCAAAAACTAGCTAAATATCCTCTTCAGGCGGAACTCAAGACTAGTATCGGCAGAGGAGATAGATGTCGAATTGGTAGCCACAAAAACAACGTCAGACAAGAACGTTCCCTGAATTAAGTAAAGTTGATCTTGCGTCTTATAGGGCTTTGATAAATACCCAACGGTCCTTGAAGGTGTTAAGGTTGGCCGTGCGCTTGGTCGTCAACTTCGGGAGATATTAATGTTCTTCTTTAAGTCGTAGACGTGTTGGTGTTTTTTCTTAACTTGAAGTTGGTCAAAAACTAGTCTCAAGTGGCCACAGGTCCCTAAGATTCCTAGCAGTTTACACTGAAAACAAACAACCCAACCAGTATCCAATTCAACTGAAACAGGAGGTTCCTACAAAAAAATTGAGAGCTCTCTTCAACGTGAAGCGTTAAACTAGAATGAATAAATTTAGATTCAATTAAAAAAATGAATATATTGTAAATTTAGTAAAGGTTAAATAAAATAATCAGTAAGTTATTTATTTGGCCGATTTTAAATAGTGCATTAAAAATTTACAAAGTAAAAAAAATCTACGCTGAGCATTAAAGAGAAGAAAAACACAGAAAATACAAAGTCTAGCAGGACAAGAAAAAGGATTTATTAGCGTCGAGTCGATAAATTTACGAACGTGGTTCGTTACTAAAAAAATTGGATCAATCTTCACAAACTCGTAGGATTTTCCAGCTTAAAAACGGGAACTAAAGCCCACAACAAAATATTTTAAGCTTTGGAAACAAAAAAACTACAAAAACAAAGTAAGAAACTAAACTACGAGTTGTTGAATGACAAATCCGCAACGCGTTGGATCCAAAATATAGTTAAATTATGTATTATCAACCACTTTCACTAATCATTCATACAGCACACATACTTAGGTGAGGAAAGGTAAAGGGAGGAACGAAGATAGCCACAAATCTCGTAGGTTTTATTACTTCGAGTGTTTATATAAAAAAAAAAAAAATCGCGTATCACCGAATCGATATCCGTCTGATCGCGTTTGGTAGTAGAAAAAAATTTAAAACAGAAATACAAAAAAACCGGTAAATTACAACGAAGGAATGTCTACTCTTGTAGACGGAAAATTATGGTAAACTAGGGCAGGTAGCAACTAGACATGTGTACGAAACACTATCAATAGTAATAATTATCAAAACTAATCTGAATACAAAACATCAGAAATAGTTAAACGAATCTTCCCGAGGAAGGACAACAAACAATAATAACCTCCTAAAGAGGAGAAGACCAGCTCCTACGACCGGAACGGCTATTGCATACGCTATTGTAAAATTTAGAAAAAAATAAATTTAGAACAAAAATATCAATTTGGTATAAAAGTTTCGAGGTAGTAAAAAGGTGCTGAACACAAAAAACTAACAAATAATTAAGGATGAAAGAAATAAATTTGGAAAACAAAAGGTTAACCACGCGGGTCGCCTCAAACGAAATCACTAGAAAAATAATACTAAATTTGGAATACGTGAACAAAATGATAAACGAAATACTTACAAAATCATAACACTGATTTTAATTAAATAAAATAATCACCAAATTTAGAATAACAAGAAAAATCACAAGACTACTCAAAAACAAACGTCTGCAACAACAGCTCGGAAGCAAGAGACCGAGGAAGAAGCAGGCGCGTCGACTCCCAAAGAGAGCGCTTTAATCCCGTGTCATATGAACGTACTATTTACAAAATAAGTGCGAATCTGCTACATAGATGGCGACATGAGTATGCACTAGGAAAACAATTGTACAAAAAAAAACGTCAGGCGAAATTTTGTAACACTGCCCCTCCACGAAAAAGGAATTTTTCTTGGAAAGAAAAATTTCTAAGAATAGGGACGAAATAGGAGGTAGCAAATTATAAGTAGGGGTCGATTTGGGACGTAACGAAATATGTGTAAAAAGAATTTTTAAGAAAATGTAAAATATTTTGTAACAAAACTATTGATTTGAAGAATTATCATCATCAGAAGGATGAGGCTTTAGGTCTTTTATGTGCCAACGTCCTAAGTCGCGGCCATTTAGGTCGTGAAGTTGATAAACTAATTTAGAAATTTTCTTGTATATTACACAAGGAATGTATTTAGGAGCTAAAGAGGCAGAGAAATGTTTGGTAGCATCAGAAAGTACGTATTGCTTGACCAATTTGGGGTAAATTTACATCCCAAGCGCGGTGGTTGTCTTTAATAAAGGATCGAATAGCGGTTTTAATGATTCTATTGGTGCGTTCTACAAAATTTACTTGCGGGTGGTATTTAGCATTGTACCAAAGTTTTGGAACTTGATATTTTTTCAGCAAACGACGAAACTCGTCACAATTGAACTGAGTACCATTATCACAAATTACAATTTGAGGGACTCCAAAGAGAAGAAAGACATCACGTTCTAGAATAGTAGTAATACTTCTAGAAGTAGCTTGACGAAGTGGAAATAATAAAGGAAATTTTGAAAACCAATCTGATACTACTAATAAATGCATATTCCCATGTGATGATCGAGGAAAAGGACCCATTAAATCAATGGCGATGGCCTGCCAAGGATAGTTAATTTTCTTAGGCTCTCCCATATGGCCTAAAGAAGGTAATTGAGAAGGTTTTTGAGATAAACAAATTTTACATTGTGTTACAAATCGGTGTACGGAACGTCTCATACCGGGCCAATAGTATGTTTCGGAAAGACGACGAAGGGTTTTAAATACGCCAAAATGACCAGAAGTAGTAGCAGAGTGAGCTTCTTTGAGAATTTCATCCCTTAGATCTGAGGGAACGACTATTTTCCATGGAGATAAATTAACAGCACGGTTCCGCGGAACAAGTTTATAAATTGTATGGTCTTCTACACGCCATCCTGGATAATCAGAAGGAGAAGCAAGAATTGAAGTACGAAGATTTATATACCATGGATCTGAGTTATCGGCTGGTACAAATAAAGTTGAAATTGTTAATGGGGCACGTGAAAGAGCATCTGGGACAGTATTTAGTTTTCCAGGTCTATGTAAAAGTTGAAAATCAAACTGTTGAAGCTTAACAGCCCAACGAGCAAGTTTACCTGTGGGATCCTGCATTCTCATAAGCCATAATAGTGAATGATGGTCAGTAATAACCGTAAAAGAAGTACCTTCGACATAAGGACGAAATTTGGTGATAGCGAAAAGAACGGCTAAACATTCGCGTTCAGTAACTGAGTAATTACGTTCAGTGCGCGTAAGAGTACGACTTGCATAAGCAATGGCATGTTCTTCGCCAGAGGAATCTTGAGATAATACAGCGGCTATGCCGTAATTTGAAGCATCTGTTTGAATGGTAAATGGTTTCGTAAAATCTGGACTTGCCAAAACAGGTGTAGAAGTGAGTGAAGATTTTAATTTATCAAAAGCTTGAAGAGCTTCTTGATCCCAAGTAACAATATTAGATTTGCGTTTTCCTTTAGTTAAAGCAGTGATAGGGGCTGAAAGACATGAAAATTGAGGTACAAAACGCCGATACCAGGAAGCTAAACCTAAAAATCGTTTAATTTCCGTAACTGTTCGTGGTAAAGGGTAGTTATTAATGGCGGCAACCTTGTCTGGGTCGGTACGTAATCCTTGTTTGTCAACTACGAAGCCAAGATAATTTAAAGAGGGTTTACAAAATTCACATTTTCCAAAGTTGATAGTAAGACCTGCATTTTTAAGTCGATTAAGAATGTCAAAGAGTACTGACAAGTGTTCTTCGAAGGTGGAAGTACAAATTATAATGTCGTCCAAATAAACGAAAACAGACTTATGTAAAAGTGGACCAAGAACGGCATCCATTAATCTTTGCAAGGCTTGAGGAGCATTTGTAAGACCGAAAGCGGTTCGCGTGAACTCAAATAAACCTCGATTTGGCACGGTGAAGGCGGTTTTTTCACAAGAAGCGTCATCAAGTGGAATTTGCCAGAAAGCGCTTTTTAAATCAATTGAAGACAAATAGTTAGCATCGCGTAATCGATCCAAGATGTCATTGACTAAAGGTAAAGGATAAGCATCCTTTTTGGTAACTGAATTAAGTTTACGGCCATCAAAACAAAAACGGGGCTCTCCGGATTTTTTCTTTACGATTAGAACGGGGGACGACCAAGCACTTTTTGAAGGACGTACTACACCGAGTGCAAGCATTTTATCTAATTCTTGATGCAAGATGGACAACATAGCTGGGGAGACAGAATGATATCGTTGTTTAATAGGAGTGGCATCGCCAGTATCAATTGAATACGTAAGACAATGAGTGCGTCCAAGAGGTTTTGAGCCAAGTTCTTTGAAAGAATCTATGACTACTTGTAGAGCAGCAGTTTGAGAAGTAGTTAATTCGGTAGAATCATGTAGTGAACTAAAAGCATTAATAGTCGGCCTAGAATTCCATAAATTATCTTTGAAATTGACATGAATATTGAAAGTTTGCCAGAAATCGGTACCTAATATGACAGATTGTTCAAGAGCAGGAACTATTAAAAAGTTTATATAATGAGTGACTGAATCTGCAGTGATAGGAACGGTAACTTTTCCATTGACTTGTTGAGAAGCACCATCGGCAGTAGTTACAGTAGGTTCTTCAGAAGGTAAAAGGGGTATATTATTAGCAGAAAGTAAAGAAATGCCTTTATTTCCTAGTACAGAAACGTTAGCACCCGAATCTAATAGAGCGACAACAGGAGTTTTTCCGAAAAGAATTTTAACAAAAGGTCGCGAGTCTAAATTAGGATGATGAATAATAGGCGAAATGATAGGACTTTTACAGAATTTAGCTACTGTTTCCAGCCAGTCATTCCAAGCTGAACGGTCAGTCTTAATAAAAGATCGTGTGCGTCGGCGACTGAAACAACGCGATCCTATTCTTTTTTTTGAACAATGTGGGCATGTAAAACGAGTGACATTTTTATAACCGCAACTATAACAATGCTTATTATGAGGCTTTGGGCATTGAGGCGCTAAATGATTTGGATCACCACAATTAAAACACTTACGAGTATTTTGATTTTTAGAAGGTGTCGTGTGCACAGTATTCACACGAGAAGAAGATGCAACGGAACGTTGGTAAGCTAACTCGGGCTCTAGTAATTTATTTGTACGAGAAGGTGGTGGTTTAAACTTTTCAACCCTATGATCGGTGTTTTCTTTGAGTTTACAAACACTAATAAGATGTTCGATGGTAGGAGATTGCAAAACGGCGATATCCTGCTGAAAGCGAGGTTGTAAATTTCGTAAAACCAAAGTTAGAAAAGATTTTGCATCTGGTTTAATTTGTAAGCGGCTACACAACGATTTCAAAACAGCAACAAAAAGTTCGGTTTTTTCATCAATACCCTGAGTACGAGATTGTATTTCTTGCCAAAGTTCGAATTCATAATCTGATGGAAGAAAAGCTTGTCTTAAGCGATAACATAAATCATCCCATGATTGAATATCATCTCGAATTGCACGAAACCAAATTAAAGCAGGTCCAGTAAATAGTTCGCTAGCATGTTTAGGTAAATTAGCTAAAGAAACACCTCGAGAAGTAGCTAGTTCAGTTACACGTTCTAAAAAAGAGTTGACACTGCCGGTACCATCGAATTTTAAATTCCATTTATAGACGTCAGGAACTGAAGAATAAGTAGGTTGTAAATTATTTGTTAACGGTGAAACGACTGGAGATGGAACAGTCAAATTAAAAATAGGTTGTCGTAGAGATAGATGTTGTGATGGTGCATTTAAAGGTTGTGAAAAACCGTAAGAAGAATAATTTGGGGTGTCAATCAAAGTTGGATGTTCTACTGGGGTCGGTGGTGTAGAATTTGGTAAGGATACGTATTGATTATTGAAAGAAATAAGATCGGCTTCAGCCAAAGGAGCTTGTAATCGCGAAAAGTTGTCGAGCTGTGTTCGCAAATCAGCTATAAGAGCTAATAGGTTTGGACAAGGTTGAACTGAATTTAAACGTAAAACGCGATTGTAAAGGTAATCTAATCGCAACGAAATAGCACGAGAATTATCATTATTGATTTGGGCTATCTTACCACGTAAATCCAGTAGCTTCTGTTGACATGTCGCGTTTTCAGTGGCTGGTATATAATTGTGTGGTATAGGAGATGGATTCCCATTTATTCCTTCAACTTGCAGCAATCCTCTCAATATAGGTTTTAAATCCACCGACAAATTATTGATTTCAACACCTCGGTTTCCTAGTTCATATAACAATTCATCCTCCGATAGGTATTCGATGCATTCGGGCTTCATCTTGGTATGTACCTCAGAAAAGTTTATTTGATTAGTAATTGCACAAAAAGGAGTTGTAGAGGTATCTTGCATATGCTAGAGGAAAAATAGTAATGATAGAAAGAAAAGAGTAGAAGGATTTCAGGATGAATATTTCCAGTTTTCTTTTCGATGTCAAAGTTTGTGCAACCAATTGGAGAAGCAAAAAAAGTATTTATTTGAATTGCAACAAAATTCAAGGCTGAACAAAGTTAAGGGCCCCACGTTGGGCGCCAGTGTACCTTTTCCTTATTTCCAAGGTGGCAGTAGGAAATTAAAAAAGGTAATGTTTCTTCACTATTTGGTGGCAAAAACTTAATGTACTGCTGATTGACACTAAATTTAAGTAATGGAATATCCTACCTTGAAAGTGAAGACCCAGGCTAGCTATTAATAAGGGCACCAGAAATATTTTTCCTGAAAAATAGGAAATGGGCGCCACTCCCAGGAAATGATCAAAGGAGAAAAAGGTACTATTCTGGGAGACAATAGCGACAGCAAAAAAGAAATAAAGCACAAACGTCGAAATCAATTATAAATGAAATTATTATTAAATTTAAAGCAAAGAATTCCAAAAATTATAAATCAAAAAATTTGTAACTTACGAAAATGATTGAAGCTATTATACAAAAACAAAATCTCACTGCAACAGCCAAAAGGGAACTGGAGAGCACGTCACAGACGTTCAAAATTACGTTACCAAAAACTAGCTAAATATCCTCTTCAGGCGGAACTCAAGACTAGTATCGGCAGAGGAGATAGATGTCGAATTGGTAGCCACAAAAACAACGTCAGACAAGAACGTTCCCTGAATTAAGTAAAGTTGATCTTGCGTCTTATAGGGCTTTGATAAATACCCAACGGTCCTTGAAGGTGTTAAGGTTGGCCGTGCGCTTGGTCGTCAACTTCGGGAGATATTAATGTTCTTCTTTAAGTCGTAGACGTGTTGGTGTTTTTTCTTAACTTGAAGTTGGTCAAAAACTAGTCTCAAGTGGCCACAGGTCCCTAAGATTCCTAGCAGTTTACACTGAAAACAAACAACCCAACCAGTATCCAATTCAACTGAAACAGGAGGTTCCTACAAAAAAATTGAGAGCTCTCTTCAACGTGAAGCGTTAAACTAGAATGAATAAATTTAGATTCAATTAAAAAAATGAATATATTGTAAATTTAGTAAAGGTTAAATAAAATAATCAGTAAGTTATTTATTTGGCCGATTTTAAATAGTGCATTAAAAATTTACAAAGTAAAAAAAATCTACGCTGAGCATTAAAGAGAAGAAAAACACAGAAAATACAAAGTCTAGCAGGACAAGAAAAAGGATTTATTAGCGTCGAGTCGATAAATTTACGAACGTGGTTCGTTACTAAAAAAATTGGATCAATCTTCACAAACTCGTAGGATTTTCCAGCTTAAAAACGGGAACTAAAGCCCACAACAAAATATTTTAAGCTTTGGAAACAAAAAAACTACAAAAACAAAGTAAGAAACTAAACTACGAGTTGTTGAATGACAAATCCGCAACGCGTTGGATCCAAAATATAGTTAAATTATGTATTATCAACCACTTTCACTAATCATTCATACAGCACACATACTTAGGTGAGGAAAGGTAAAGGGAGGAACGAAGATAGCCACAAATCTCGTAGGTTTTATTACTTCGAGTGTTTATATAAAAAAAAAAAAAATCGCGTATCACCGAATCGATATCCGTCTGATCGCGTTTGGTAGTAGAAAAAAATTTAAAACAGAAATACAAAAAAACCGGTAAATTACAACGAAGGAATGTCTACTCTTGTAGACGGAAAATTATGGTAAACTAGGGCAGGTAGCAACTAGACATGTGTACGAAACACTATCAATAGTAATAATTATCAAAACTAATCTGAATACAAAACATCAGAAATAGTTAAACGAATCTTCCCGAGGAAGGACAACAAACAATAATAACCTCCTAAAGAGGAGAAGACCAGCTCCTACGACCGGAACGGCTATTGCATACGCTATTGTAAAATTTAGAAAAAAATAAATTTAGAACAAAAATATCAATTTGGTATAAAAGTTTCGAGGTAGTAAAAAGGTGCTGAACACAAAAAACTAACAAATAATTAAGGATGAAAGAAATAAATTTGGAAAACAAAAGGTTAACCACGCGGGTCGCCTCAAACGAAATCACTAGAAAAATAATACTAAATTTGGAATACGTGAACAAAATGATAAACGAAATACTTACAAAATCATAACACTGATTTTAATTAAATAAAATAATCACCAAATTTAGAATAACAAGAAAAATCACAAGACTACTCAAAAACAAACGTCTGCAACAACAGCTCGGAAGCAAGAGACCGAGGAAGAAGCAGGCGCGTCGACTCCCAAAGAGAGCGCTTTAATCCCGTGTCATATGAACGTACTATTTACAAAATAAGTGCGAATCTGCTACATAGATGGCGACATGAGTATGCACTAGGAAAACAATTGTACAAAAAAAAACGTCAGGCGAAATTTTGTAACAGGTCCTGAATAGGAATGTGAACTTTACGATTGTGAAAATCTGCGCGGAAAAGCGTCATTTCGACTTATCCCAAAGTTTGTGAAACTGCAAATAGCACTCTTAAAACACGAAATATGATGTATTTGGTGCTAGATTCTGCCATATAACGCATTTTTGAAGCAAAATCTTGCTTCTGAGCAGATTTACAGGATCAAAAATTTCTCAACGAGACTCAGAAAAAACGCTGATAACTCGCTGGAAACGCAAAATTTTGTGCATTCGAGGACGGATTTATGCGTATTATGTTGTATTGGATAGATTTATGTGATTTGCGATACTTTGAAACTGCTCAGAATGTGGTAATTTTGACTTATCTCAAACTTCATATAACTGCAGATAGCGCTCTGAAAACACGAGATACGATGTTTTTGTCGATAGATTCATACATATTATGAGGTCCTGGATAGGAATATGGACTTTTTGATTGTGAAAATCTGCGCGGAAAAGCGTGATTTCGACTTATTCCAAAGTTTGTAAAACTGCAAATAGCACTCTAAAAACACGGAATATGATGTATTTGGTGCTAGATTCTGCCATATAACACATTTTTGAAGCAAAATCTTGCTTCTAAGCAGATTTGCAGGATCAAAAATTTCTCAACGAGACTCAGAAAAAACGCTGATAACTCGCTGGAAACGCAAAATTTTGTGTATTTGAGGCCGGATTCATGCGTATCATGTTGTAATGGATAGATTTATGTGATTTGTGATACTTTGAAACTGCTCAGAATGTGGTAATTTTGACTTATTTCAAACTTCATATAACTGCAGATAGCGCTCTGAAAACACAAGATACGATGTTTTTGTCGATAGATTCATACATATTATGAGGTCATGAATAGGAACATGAAATTTTTGATTGTGAAAATCTGCGCGGAAAAGCGTGATTTCGACTTATTCCAAAGTTCGTAAAACTGCAAATAGCACTCTAAAAACACAAAATATGATGTATTTGGTGCTAGATTCTGCCATATAACGCATTTTTGAAGCAAAATCTTGCTTCTGAGCAGACTTACAGGATCGAAAATCTCTCAACGAGACTCAGAGAAAACGCTGATAAATCGCTGGAAACACAAAATTTTGTGCATTTGAGGACGGATTCATGCGTATTATATTGTATTGGATAGATTTATGTGATTTGCGATACTTTGAGACTGCTCAGAATGTGGTAATTTTGACCTATTTCAAACTTCATATAACTGCGTATAGCGCTCTGAAAACAAGAGATACGATGTTTTTGTCAATAGATTCATACATATTATAAGGTCCTGAATAGGAATATGAACTTTTTGATTGTGAAAATCTGCGCGGAAAAGCGTGATTTCGACTTATTCCAAAGTTTGTAAAACTGCAAATAGCACTCTAAAAACACGAAATATGATGTATCTGGTGCTAGATTCTGCCATATAATGCATTTTTGAAGCAAAATCTTACTTCTGAGCAGATTTACAGGATCAAAAATTTCTCAACGAGACTCAGAGAAAACGCTGATAACTTGCTGGAAACGCAAAATTTTTTGCATCTGAGGACGGATTAATGCGTACTATGTTGTATTGGATAGATTTATGTGATTTGCGATACTTTGAAACTGCTCAGAATGTGGTAATTTTGACTTATATCAAACTTCATATAACTGCAGATAGCGCTCTGAAAACACGAGATGCGATGTTTTTGTCGATAGATTCATACATATTATGAGGTCCTGAATAGGAATATGAACTTTTTGATTGTGAAAATCCGCGCGGAAAAGCGTGATTTCGACTTATTTCAAAGTTTGTAGAACTGCAAATAGCACTCTTAAAACACGAAATATAATGTATTTGGTGCTAGATTCTGCCATATAACGCATTTTTGAAGCAAAATCTTGCTTCTGAGCAGATTTGCAGGATCAAAAATTTCTCAACGAGACTCAGAAAAAACGCTGATAACTCGCTGGAAACGCAAAATTTTGTGCATTCGAGTACGGATTCATGCGTATTATGTTGTATTGGATAGATTTATGTGATTTGCGATACTTTGGAACTGCTCAGAATGTGGTGATTTTGACTTATTTCAAACTTTATATAATTGCAGATAGCGCTCTGAAAACACGAGATACGATGTTATTGTCGATAGATTCATACATATTATGAGGTCCTGAATAGGAATATGTATGAACTGTTTGATTGTGAAAATCTGCGCGGAAGAGCGTGATTTCGACTTATTCCAAAGTTTGTAAAACTGTAAATAGCACTCTAAAAACACGGAATATGATGTATTTAATGCTAGATTCTGCCATATAACGCATTTTTGAAGCAAAATCATGCTCCTGAGCATATTCACAGGATCAAAAATCTCTCAACGAGACTCAGAAATAACGCTGATAACTTGCTGGAAACGCAAAATTTTGTGCATTTGAGGACGGATTTATGCGTATTATGATGTATTGGATAGATTTATGTGATTTGCGATACCTTGAAAATGCTCAAAATGTGGTAATTTTGACTTACACCAAACTCCAAATAACTGCAGATAGCGCTCTGAAAACACGAGATACGATGTTTTTGAAGATAGATTCATACATATTATGAGGTCCTGAACAGAAATATAAACTTTTTGATTGTGAAAATCTGCGCGGAAAAGCGTGATTTTGAATTATTCCAAAGTTTGTAAAACTGCAAATAGCACTCTCGAAACACGAAGCATGATGTATTTGTTGCTAGATTCTGCCATATAACGCATTTTTTAAGCAAAATCTTGCTTCTGAGCAGATTTACAGGATCAAAAATTTCTCAACGACACTCAGAGAAAACGCTTATAACTCGCTGGAAACGCAAAATATAGTGCATTTGAGGACGGATTCATGCGTATTATGTTGTATTGGATAGATTTATGTGATTTGCGATACTTTGGAACTGCTCAGAATGTGGTGATTTTGACTTATTTCAAACTTCATATAACTGCAGATAGCGCTCTGAAAACACGAGATACGATGTTTTTGTCGATAGATTCATACATATTATGAGGTCCTGAATAGGAATATGAACTTTTTGATTGTGAAAATCTGCGCGGAAAAGCGTGATTTCGACTTATTCCAAAGTTTGTAAAACTGTAAATAGCACTCTAAAAACACGAGATATGATGTATTTGTTGCTAGATTTTGCCATATGACGCATTTTTGAAGCAAAATCTTGCTTCTGAGCAGATTAACAGGATCAAAAATTTCCTAACGAGACTCAGAAGAAACGCTGATAACTCGCTGAAAACGCAAAATTTTGTGCATTTGAGGACGGCTTCATGCGTATTATGTTGTATTGGATAGATTTATGTGATTTGTGATACTTTGAAACTGCTCAGAATGTGGTAATTTTGACTTATTTCAAACTTAATATAGCTGCAGATAGCGCTCTGAAAACACGAGATACGATGTTTTTGTCGATATTATGTGGTCCTGAATAGGAATATGAACTCTTTGATTGTGAAAATCTGCGCGCAGAAGCGTGATTTCAACTTATTCCAGAGTTTGTAAAACTGCAAATAGCACTCTCAAAACACGAAATATGATGTATTTGGTGCTAGATTCTGCCATATAACGCATTTTTGAAGCAAAAACTTGCTTCTGAGCAGATTCACAGGATCAAAAATTTCTCAACAAGACGCAGAAATAACGCTGATAACTCGCTGGAAACGCAAAATTTTGTGCATCTGAGGACGGATTCATGCGTTTTATGTTGTATTAGATAGATTTATGTGATTTGCGATACTTTGAAACTGCTCAGAATGTGGTAATTTTGACTTATTTCAAACTTCATATAACTGCAGATAGTGCTCTGAAAACACGAGATTTGCGATACTTTGAAACTGTTCAGAATGTGGTAATTTTGACTTATTTCAAACTTCATATAACTGCAGATAGCGCTCTAAAAACACGAGATACGATGTTTTTGTCGATAGATTCATACATATCATGAGGTCCTGAATAGGAATATCAACTTTATGATTGTGAAAATCTGCGCGGAAAAGCGTGATTTCGACTTAATCTAAAGTTTGTAAAACTGCAAATAGCACTCTAAGAACACGAAATATGATGTATTTGGTGCTAGATTCTGCCATATAACGCATTTTTGAAGTAAAATCTTGCTTCTGAGCAGATTTACATGATCAGAAATTCCTCAACGAGACTCAGAAGAAATGCTGATAACTTGCTGGAAACGCAAAATTTTGTGCATTTGAGGACGGATTCATGCGTATTATGTTGTATTGGACAGATTTATGTGATTTGCGATACTTTGAAACTGCTCAGAATGTGGTAATTTTTACTTATTTCAAACTTCATATAACTGCAGATAGCGCTCTGAAAACACGAGATACGATGTTCTCGTCGATAGATTCATACATATTATAAGGTCCTGAATACGAATATATATGAACTTTTTGATTGTGGAAATCTGCGCGAAAGAGCGTGATTTCAACTGATTCCAAAGTTTGTAAAACTGCAGATAGCACTCTAAAAACACGAAATATGATGTATTTGGTGCTAGATTCTGCCATATAACGCATTTTTGAAGCACAATCATGCTCCTGAGCATATTTACAGGATTAAAAATTTCTCAACGAGTCTCAGAAAAAATAATCCGCTGAAAACGCAAAATTGAGTGCATTTGAGGACGGATTCATGCGTATTATGTTGTATTAGATAGATTTATGTGATTCGCGATACTTTGAAACTGCTCAGAATGTGGTAATTTTGACTTGTTTCAAGCTTCATATAACTGCAAATAGCGCTCTGAAAACACAAGATACGATGTTTTTGTCGATAGATTCATACATATTATGAGGTCCTGATTGGGAATATGAACTTTTTGATTGTGAAAATCTGCGCGAAAAAGCGTGATTTCGACTTATTCCAAAGTTTGTAAAACTGCAAATAGCACTCTAAAAACACGAAATATGATGTATTTGGTGCTAGATTCTGCCATATAACGCATTTTTGAAGCAAAATCTTGATCCTGAGCATATTTACAGGATCAAAAATTTCTCAACGAGACTCAGAAAAAACGCTGATAACTCGCTGAAAACGCAAAATTTTGTGCATTTAAGGACGGATTCATGCGTATTATGTTGTATTGGATAGATTTATGTGATTTGTGATACTTTGAAACTGCTCAGAATGTGGTAATTTTGACTTATTTCAAACTTCATATAACTGCAGATAGCGCTCTAAATTCACGAAATACGATGTTTTCGTCGATAGATTCATACATATTATGAGGTCCTGAATAGGAATATATATGAACTTTTTGATTGTGAAAATCTGCGCGGAAGAGCGTGATTTCGATTTATTCCAAAGTTTGTAAAACTGCAAATAGCTCTCTAGAAGCACGAAATATGATGTATTTGGTGCTAGATTCTGCCATATAACGCATTTTTGAAGCAAAATCATGCTCCTGAGCATATTTACAGGATCAAAAATTTCTCAACGAGACTCAGAAAAAACGCTGATAACTCGCTGAAAACGCAAAATTTTGTGCATTTAAGGACGGATTCATGCGTATTATGTTGTATTGGATAGATTTATGTGATTTGTGATACTTTGAAACTGCTCAGAATGTGGTAATTTTGACTTATTTCAAACTTCATATAACTGCAGATAGCGCTCTGAAAACACGAGATACGATGTTTTGTCGATATTATGTGGTCCTGAATAGGAATATGAACTTCTTGATTGTGAAAATACGCGCGGAGAAGCGTGATTTCGACTGATTCCAGAGTTTGTAAAACTGCAAATAGCACTCTAAAAACACGAAATATGATGTATTTGGTGCTAGATTCTGCCATATAACGCATTTTTGAAACAAAAACTTGCTTCTGAACAGATTCACAGGATCAAAAATCTCTCAACAAGACGCAAAAAAAAACGCTGATAACTCGCTGAGATACGATGTTCTTGTCGATAGATTCATACATATTATGAGGTCCTGAAGAGGAATATGAACTTTTTGATTGTGAAAATCTGCGCGGAAAAGCGTGTTTTCGACTAATTCCAAAGTTTTCAAAACTCCCAATAGCACTCTAAAAACACGAAATATGATGTATTTGGAGCTAGATTCTGCCATATAATGCATTTTTGAAGCAAAATCTTGCTTCTGAGCAGATTTACAGGATCAAAAATTTCTCAACGAGACTCAGAAAAAACTCTGATAACTCGCTGGGAAAGCAAAATTTTGTGCATTTGAGGAAGGATTCATGTGTATTATGTTGTGTTGGATAGATTTATGTGATTTGCGATTCTTTGAAACTGCTCAGGATGTGGTAATTTTGACTTATTTCAAACTTCATATAACTGCAGATAGCGCTCTGAAAACACGAGATACGATGTTTTTGTCGATAGATTAATACATATTATGAGGTCCTGAATAGGAATATGAACTTTTTGATTGTAAAAATCTGCGCGGAAAAGCGTGATTTCGACTTATTCCAAAGTTTGTAAAACCGCAAATAGCACTCTAAAAACACGAAATATGATGTATTTGGTCCTAGTGTCTGCCATATAACGCATATTTGAAGCATAATCTTGCTTCTGAGCAGATTTACAGGATCAAAATTCCTCAGCGAGACTCAGAGAAAACGCTGATAACTCGCTGGAAACGCAAAATTTTGTGCATTTGAGGACGGATTCATGCGTATAATGTTGTATTGGATAGATTTATGTGATTTGCGATACTTAGAAACTGCTCAGAATGTGGTAATTTTGACTTATTTCAAACTTCATATAACTGCAGATAGCGCTCTAAAAACACGAGATACGATGTTTTTGTCGATAGATTCATACATATTATTAGGTCCTGAATGGGAATATATATGAACTTTTTGGTTGTGAAAATCTGCGCGGAAGAGCGTGATTTCGACTTATTCCAAAGTTTGTAAAACTGCAAATAGCACTCTAGAAACACGAAATATGATGTATTTGGTGCTAGATTCTGCCATATAACGCTTTTTAAAGCAAAATCATGCTCCTGAGCATATTTACAGGATCAACAATTCCTCAACGAGACTCAGAAAAAACGCTGATAACTTGCTGAAAACGCAAAATTCTGTGCATTTGAGGACAGATTCATGCGTATTATGTTGTATTGGATAGATTTATGTGATTTGTGATACTTTAAACTGCTCAGAATGAGGTAATTTTGACTTATTTCAAACTTCATATAACTGCAGATAGCGCTCTGGAAACACGAGATACGATGTTTTTGTCGATATTATGTGGTCCTGAATAGGAATATGAACTTTTTGATTGTGAAAATCTGCGCGGAGAAGCGTGATTTCGACTTATTCCAGAGTTTGTAAAACTGCAAATAGCACTTAAAAAACACGAAATATGATGTATTTGGTGCTAGATTCTGCCATATAACGCATTTTTGAAGCAAAATCTTGCTTCTGAGCAGATTCACAGGATCAAAAATTTCTCAACGAGACTCAGAGAAAACGCTGATAACTCGCTGCAAAAGCAAAATTTTGTGCATTTGAGGAAGGATTCATGTGTATTATGTTGTGTTGGATAGATTTATGTGATTTGCGATACTTTGAAACTGCTCAGGATGTGGTAATTTTGACTTATTTCAAACTTCATATAACTGCAGATAGCGCTCTGAAAACACGAGATACTATGTTTTTGTCGATAGATTCATACATATTATGAGGTCCTGAATAGGAATATATATGAACTTTTTGATTGTGAAAATCGGCGCGGAGAAGCGTGACTTCGACCTATTCCAGAGTTTGTAAAACTGCAAATAGCACTCTAAAAACACGAAATAAGATGTATTTGGTGCTAGATTCTGCCATATAACGCATTTTTGAAGCAAAATCTTGATGCTGAGCAGATTTACAGAATCAAAAATTTCTCAACGAGACGCAGAAAGAACGCTGATAACTCGCTGGAAACGCAAAATTTTGTGCATTTCAGGACGGATTCATGCGTATTATGTTGTATTTGATAGATTTATGTGATTTGCGATACTTTTAAACTCCTCAGAATGTGGTAATTTTGACTTATTTCAAGCTTCATATAACTGCGAATAGCGCTCTGAAAACACGAGATACAATGTTTTTTGTCGATAGATTCATACATATTATGAGGTCCTGAATAGGAATATGAACTTTTTGATTGTAAAAATACGCGCGGAAAAGCGTGATTTCGACTTATTCCAAGGTTTGTAAAACTGCAAATAGCACTCTGAAAACACGAAATATGATGTATTTGGTGCTAGATTCTGTCATATAACGCATTTTTGAAGCAAAATCTTGCTTCTGAGCAGATTTACAGGATCAAAAATTTCTCAACGAGACTCAGAGGAAACGCTGATAACTCGCTGGAAACGAAAAATTTTGTGCATTTGAGGACGGATTCATGCGTATTATGTTCTATTGGATAGATTTATGTGATTTTCGATACTTTGAAACTGCTCAGAATGTGGTAATTCTGACTTATTTCAAACTTCATATAACTGCAGATAGCACTCTGAAAACACGAGATACGATGTTTTTGTCGATAGATTCATACATATTATGAGGTCCTGGATAGGAATATGAACTATTTGATTGTGAAAATTTGCGCGGAAAAGCGTGATTTCGACTTATTCCAAAGTTT
Organism: Dromius quadrimaculatus; assembly: GCA_963989225.1. Lineage (NCBI taxonomy): Eukaryota > Metazoa > Arthropoda > Insecta > Coleoptera > Carabidae > Dromius > Dromius quadrimaculatus. The sequence continues at coordinate 136,046 of CAXDIG010000241.1, read as the reverse complement.
GTGAAACTGCGAATAGCACTCTGAAAACAAGGAATATGATGTATTTGGTGCTAGATTCTGCCATATAACGCATTTTTGAAGCAAAATCTGCTTCTGAGCAGATTTACAGGATCAAAAATTTCTCAACGAGACTCAGAGAAAACGCTGATAACTCGCTGGAAACGCCAAATTTTGTGCATTTGAGGACGGATTCATGAGTATTATGTTCTATTGGATAGATTCATGTGATCTGCGATACTTTGAAACTGCTCAGAATGTGGTAATTTTGACTTATTTCAAACTTCATATAACTGCAGATAGCGCTCTAAAAACACGAGATACGATGTTTTTGTTGATAGATTCATACATATTATGAGGTCCTGAACAGGAATATGAACTTTTTGATTGTGAAAATTTGCGCGGAAAAGCGTGATTTCGACTTATTCCAAAGTTTGTAAAACTGCAAATAGCACTCTAAAAACACGATATATGATGTATTTATTGCTAGATTCCGCCACATAACGCATTTTTAAGGCAGAATCTTGCTCCAGAGCAGATTTACAGGATCAAGAATTTCTCAACAAGACTCAGAAAAAACGCTGATAACTCACTGGAAACGCAAAATTCTGTGCATTTGAGGACGGATTCATGCGTATTATGTTGTATTGGATAGATTTATGTGATTTGCGATACTTTGAAACTGCTCAGAATGTGGTAATTTTTACTTATTTCAAACTTCATATAACTGCAGATAGCGCTCTGAAAACACGAGATGCGATGTTTTTGTCGATAGATTCATACATATCATAAGGTCCTGAATAGGAATATGAACTTTTTATTGTGAAAATCTGCGCAGAAAAGCGTGATTTCGACTTATTCCAAAGTTTGTAAATCTGCAAATAGCACTCTAAAAACACGAAATATGATGTATTTGGTACTAGATTCCGCCATATAACGCATTTTTGAAGCAAAATCTTGCTTCTGAGCAGATTAACAGGATCAAAAATTCCTCAACGAGACTCAGAGAAAACGCTGATAACTCGCTGGAAACGCCAAATTTTGTGCATTTGAGGACGGATTCATGCGTATTATGTTGTATTGGATAGATTTATGTGATTTGCGATACTTTAAAACTGCTCAGAATGTGGTAATTTTGACTTATTTCAAACTTCATATAACTGCAGATAGCGCTCTGAGAACACGAGATACGATGTTTTTGTCGATAGATTCATACATATTATGAGGTCCTGAATAAGAATATGAACTTTTTGATTGTGAAAATCTGCGCGGAAAAGCGTGATTCCGACTTATTCCAAAATCTGTAGAACCGCAAATAGCACTCCGAAAACACGAAATATGATGTATATGGTACTAGATTCTGCCATATAACGCATTTTTAAAGCAAAATCTTGCTTCTGAGCAGATTTACAGGATCAAGAATTCCTCAACGAGACTCAGAAAAAACGCTGATAACTCGCTGGGAAACGCGAAATTTTGTGCATTTGAGGACGGATTCATGCGTATTATGTTGTAATGGATTGATTTATGTGATTTGCGATACTTTGAAACTGCTCAGAATGTGGTAATTTTGACTTATTTCAAACTTCATATAACTGCAGATAGCGCTCTGAAAACACGAGATACGATGTTTTTGTCGATAGATTCATACATATTATGAGGTCCTGAATAGGAATATGAACTTTTTGATTGTGAAAATCCGCGCGGAAAAGCGTAATTTCGACTTATTCCAAAGTTTGTAAAACTGCAAATAGCACTCTAAAGGCACTAAATATGATGTATTTGGTGCTAGATTCTGACACATAACGCATTTTTGAGGCAAAATCTTGCTTCTGAGCAGATTTACAGGATCAAAAATTTCTCATCGAGACTCAGAAAAAACGCTGATAACTCGCTGGAAACGCGAAATTTTTTGCATTTGAGGACGGATTCATGCGTATTATGTTGTATTGGATAGATTTATGTGATTGCGATACTTTGAAACTGCTCAGAATAAGGTAATTTTGACTTATTTCAAACTTCATATAACTGCAGGTAGCGCTCTGAAAACACGAGATACAATGTTTATGTCGATAGATTCATACATATTATGAGGTCCTGAATAGGAATATGAACTTTTTGATTGTAAAAATCTGCGCGGAGAAGCGTGATTTCGACTTATTCCAAAGTCTGTAAAACCGCAAATAGCACTCTGAAAACACGAAATATGATGTATATGGTGCTAGATTCTGCCATATAACGCGTTTTTGAAGCAAAATCTTGCTTCTGAGCAGATTTACGGGATCAGAAATTCCTCAACGAGACTCAGAAAAAACGCTGATAACTCGCTGGAAACGCGAATTTTTTTGCATTTGAGGACGGATTCATGCGTATTATGTTGTATTGGATAGATTTATGTGATTTGCGATACTTTGAAACTGCTCAGAATGTGGTAATTTTGACTTATTTCAAACTTCATATAACTGCAGATAGCGCTCTGAAAACACTAGATACGATGTTTTTGTCGATAGATTCATACATATTATAAGGTCCTGAATAGGAATATGAACTTTTTGATTGTGAAAATCTGCGCGGAAAGCGTGATTTCTACTCATTCCAAAGTTTGTAAAACTGCAAATAGCTCTCTAAAAACACGAAATATGATGTAATTGGTGCTAGACTCTGCCATATAACGCATTTTTGAAGCAAAATCTTGCTTCTGAGCAGATTTACAGGATCAAAAATTTCTCAACGAGACTCAGAAAAAACGCTGATAACTCGCTGGAAACGCGAAATTTTTTGCATTTGAGGACGGATTCATGCGTATTATGTTGTATTGGATAGATTTATGTGATTGCGATACTTTGAAACTGCTCAGAATAAGGTAATTTTGACTTATTTCAAACTTCATATAACTGCAGGTAGCGCTCTGAAAACACGAGATACAATGTTTATGTCGATAGATTCATACATATTATGTGGTCCTGAATGGGAATATGAACTTTTTGATTGTGAAAATCTGCGCGGAGAAGCGTGATTTCGACTTATTCCAAAGTCTGTAAAACCGCAAATAGCACTCTAAAAACACGAAATATGATGTATATGGTGCTAGATTCTGCCATATAACGCATTTTTGAAGCAAAATCTTGCTTCTGAGCAGATTTACGGGATCAGAAATTCCTCAACGAGACTCAGAAAAAACGCTGATAACTCGCTGGAAACGCAAAATTTTGTGCATTTGAGGACGGATTTATGCGTATTATGTTCTATTGGATAGATTTATGTGATTTGCGATACTTTGAAACTGCTCAGAATGTGGTAATTTTGACTTATTTCAAACTTCATATAACTGCAGATAGCGCTCCGAAAACACTAGATACGATGTTTTTGTCGATAGATTCATACATATTATAAGGTCCTGAATAGGAATATGAACTTTTTGATTGTGAAAATCTGCGCGGAAAGCGTGATTTCTACTCATTCCAAAGTTTGTAAAACTGCAAATAGCTCTCTAAAAACACGAAATATGATGTAATTGGTGCTAGACTCTGCCATATAACGCATTTTTGAAGCAAAATCTTGCTTCTGAGCAGATTTACGGGATCAAAAATTTCTCAACGAGACTCAGAGAAAACGCTGATAACTCGCTGGAAACGCAAAATTTTGTGCATTTGAGGACGGATTCATGCGCATTATGTTGTATTGGATAGATTTATGTGATTTGCGATACTTTGAAACTGCTCAGAATGTGGTAATTTTGACTAATTTCAAACTCCATATAACTGCAGATAGCGCTCTGAAAACACGAGATACGATGTTTCTGGCGATAGATTCATACATATTGTGAGATCCTGAATAGGGATATGAACTTCTTGATTGTGAAAATCTGCGCGGGAAAGCGTGATTCCGACTTATTCCAAAGTTTGTAAAACTGCAGATAGCACTCTAAAAACACAAAATATAAAGTATTTGGTGCTAGTTTCTGCCATATAACGCATTTTTGAAGCAAAATCTTGCTTCTGAGCAGATTTACAGGATCAAAAATTTCTCAACGAGACTCAGAAAAAACGCTGATAACTCGCTGGAAACGCAAAAGTTTGTGCATTTGAGGACGGATTCATGCGTATTATGTTGTATTGGATGGATTTATGTGATTTGCGATACTTTGAAACTGCTCAGAATGTGGTAATTTTGACTTATTTCGAACTTCATATAACTGCAGATAGCGCTCTGAAAACACGAGATACGATGTTCCTGTCGATAGATTCGTACATATTATGAGGTCCTGAATAGGAATATGAACTTTTCGATTGTGAAGATCTGCGCGAGAAAGCGTGATTTCGACTTATTCCAAAGTTTGTAAAACTGCAAATAGCACTCTAAAAACACAGAATATGATGTATTTGGTGCTAGATTCTGCCATATAACGCATTTTTGAAGCAAAATCTTGCTTCTGAGCAGATTTACAGGATCAAAAATTTCTCAACGAGACTCAGAAAAAACGCTGATAACTCACTGGAAACGCAAAATTTTGTGCATTTAAGGACGGATTCATGCGTATTATGTTGTATTGGATAGATTTATGTGATTTGCTATACTTTGAAACTGCTCAGAATAAGGTAATTTTGACTTATTTCAAACTTCATATAACTGCAGATAGCGCTCTGAAAATACGAGATACGATGTTTTTGACGATAGATTCATACATATTATGAGGTCCTGGATAGGAATATGAACTTTTCGATTGTGAAGATCTGCGCGGGAAGGCGTGATTTCGACTTATTCCAAAGTTTGTAAAACTGCAAATAGCACTCTAAAAACACGAAATATGATGTATTTGGTGCAAGATTCTGCCATATAACGCATTTTTGAAGCAAAATCTTGCTTCTGAGCAGATTTACAGGATCAAAAATTTCTCTACGAGACTCAGAAGAAACGCTTATAACTCACTGGAAACGCAAAATTTTGTGCATTTAAGGACGGATTCATGCGTATTATGTTGTATTGGATAGATTTATGTGATTTGCTATACTTTGAAACTGCTCAGAATAAGGTAATTTTGACTTATCTCAAACTTCATATAACTGCAGATAGCTCTCTGAAAATACGAGATACGATGTTTTCGACGATAGATTCATACATATTATGAGGTCCTGAGGAGGAATATGAACTTTTTGATTGTGAAAATCTGCGCGGAAAAGCGTAATTTTGACTTATTCCAAAGTTTGTGAAACTGCAAATAGCACTCTAAAAACACGAAATATTATGTATTTGGTGCTAGATTTTGCCATATAACGCATTTTTGAAGCAAAATCTTGCTTCTGAGCAGATTAACAGGATCAAAAATTTCTCAACGAGACTCAAAGAAAACGCTGATAACTCGCTGGAAACGCAGAATTTTGTGCATTTGAGGACGGATTCATGCGTATTATGTTGTATTGGATGGATTTATGTGATTTGCGATTCTTTGAAACTGCTCAGAATGTGGTAATTTTGACTTATTTTAAACTTCATATAACTGCAGATAGCGCTCTGAAAACACAAGTTACGATGTTTTTGTCGATAGATTCATACATATCATGAGGTCTTGAATAGGAATATGAACTTTTTGATTGTGAAAATCCGCGCGGAAAAGCGTGATTTCGACTTATTCCAAAGTTTGTAATACTGCAAATAGCACTCTAAAAACACTAAATATGATGTATTTGGTGCTAGATTTTGCAATATAACGCATATTTGAGGCAAAATCTTGCTTCTGAGCAGATTTACAGGATCAAAAATTTCTCAACGAGACTCAGAAAAGACGCTGATAACTCGCTGGAAACGCCAAATTTTGTGCATTTGATGTCGGATTCATGCGTATTATGTTGTATTGGATAGATTTATGTGATTTGCGATACTTTGAAACTGGTAGGAATGCGGTAATTTTTACTTATTTCAAACTTCATATAACTGCAGATAGCGCTCTCAAAACACGAGATACGATGTTTTTGTCGATAGATTCATACATATTATGAGGTCCCGAATAGGAATATTAACATTTTGATTGGGAAAATCTGCGCGAGAGAGCGTGATTTCGACTCATCCCAAAGCTTGTAAAACTACAAATAGCACTCTAAAAACACGGAATATAATGTATTTGGTGCTAAGTTCTGCCATATAGCGCATTTTGGAAGCAAAATCTTGCTTCCGAGCAGATTTACAGGATCAAAAATTTCTCAACGAGACTCAGAAAAAAACGCTGATTACTCGCTGGAAACGCAAAATTTTGTGCATTTGAGGACGGATTCATGCGTATTATGTTGTATTGGATAGATTTATGTGATTTGCGATACTTTGAAACTGCTCAGAATGTGGTAATTTTGACTCATTTCAAACTTCATTTAATCGCAGATAGCGCTCTGATAACACGAGATACGATGTTTTTGTCGATAGATTCATACATATTATGAGGTCTTGAATAGGAATATGGACTTGATGGATTCATACATATCATGAGGTCCTGAATAGGAATATGAACTTCTTGATTGTGACAATCTGCGCGGGAAAAGCTTGATTTCGACTTATTCCAAAGTTTATAAAACTGCAAATAGCACTCTAAGAACACAAAATATGAGGTATTTGGTGCTAGATTCTGCTTTGTAACGCATTTTTGAAGCAAAACTTGCTTCTAAGCAGATTTACAGGATCAAAAATCTCTCAACGAGACTCAGAAAAAAACGCTGACAACTCGCTGGAAACGCAAAATTTTGTGCATTTGAAGACGGATTCATGCGTATTTTGTTGTATTGGATAGATTTATGTGATTTGCGATACTTTGAAACTGCTCAGAATGTGGTAATTTTGACTTATTTCAAACATCATATGACTGCAGATAGCGCTCTGAAAAAAACGAGATACGATGTTTTTGTCGATAGTTCATACATATTATAAAGTCTTGTATAGGAATATGAACTTTTTGATTGTGAAAATTTGCGCGGAGAAGCGTGATTTCGACTTATTCCTAAGTTTGTTAAACTGCAAATAGCACTCTAAAAACACGAGATATGATGTATTTAGTGCTAGATTCTGCCATATAACGCATTTTTGAAGCAAAATCTTGCTTCTGAGCAGATTTACAGCATCAAATATTTCTCAACGAGACTCAGGAAAAACACTGATAACTCGCTGGAAACGCAAAATTTTGTGCATTTGGTGACGGATTCATGCGTATTATGTTGTATTGGATAGATTTATGTGATTTGCGATACTTTGAAACTGCTCGAAATGTGGTAATTTTGGCTTATTTCAAACTTCATACAACTGCAGATAGCGCTCTGAAAACACGAGATACGATGTTTTTGTCGATAGATTCATACATATCATGAGGTCCTGAATAGGAATATGAACTTTTTGATTGTGAAAATCTGCGCGGAAAAGCGTGATTTCGACTTATTCCAAAGTTTGTAAAACTGCAAATAGCACTCTAAAAACACGAAATATTAGGTATTTGGTGCTAGATTCTGCCATATAACGCATTTTTGCAGCAAAATCTTGCTTCTGAGCAGATTAACAGGATCAAAAATTTCTCAACGAGACTCAGAAAAGACGCTGATAACTCGCTGTAAACGCAGAATTTTGTGCATTTGATGACGGATTCATGCGTATTCTGTTGTATTGGATAGATTTATGTGATTTGCGATACTTTTAAACTGCTCAGAATGTGGTAGTTTTGACTTATTTCAAACTTCATATAACTGCAGATAGCGCTCTGAAAACACGAGATACGATGTTTTTGTCGATAGATTCATACATAATATGAGGTCCTGAATAGGAATATGAACTTTTTGATTGTGAAAATTTGCACGGAAAAAGTGTGATTTCGACCTATTCCAAAGTTTGTAAAACTGCGAATAGCACTCTAAAAACACAAAATATGATGTATTTGGTGCCAGATTCTGCCATATAACGCATTTTTGAAGCAAAATCATGCCTCTGAGCAGATTTACATAATAAAAAATTTCTTAACGAGACTCAGGAAAAACGCTGGTAACTCGCTGGGAACGCAAAATTTTGTGCATTTGAGGATGGATTCATGCGTATTATGTTGTATTGGATAGATTTATGTGAATTGCGATACTTTGAAACTGCTCAGAATGTGGTAATTCTGACTTATTTCAAACTTCATATAAGTGCAGATAGCGCTCTGAAAACACGAGATACGATGTTTTTGTCGATAGATTCATACATATTATGAGGTCCTGAATAGAAATATGAACTTTTTGATTGGGAAAATCTGCGCGGAAAAAGCGTGATTCCGACTTATTCCAAAGTTTGTAAAACTGCAAATAGCACTCTAAAAACACGAAATATGATGCATTTGGTGCTAGATTCTGCCATATAACGCATTTTTGAAACAAAACCTTGCTTCTGAGCAGATTTACAGGATCAAAAATGTCTCAAGGAGACTCAGAAAAAACGCTGATAACTCGCTGGTAAACGCAAAATTTTGTGCATTTGAGGACGGATTCATGCGTATTATGTTGTATTGGATAGATTCATGTGATTTGCGATACTTTGAAACTGCTCAGAATGTGGTGATTTTGACTTATTTCAAACTTCATATAACTGCAGATAGCGCTCTGAGAACACAATATACGATGTTTTTGTCGATAGATTCATACATATTATGAGGTCTTGAATAGGAATATGAACTTTTTGATTGTGAAAATCCGCGCGGAAACGCGTGATTTCGACTTATTCCAAAGTTTGTAATACTGCGAATAGCACTCTAAAAACACGAAATATGATGTATTTGGTGCTAGATTCTGCCATATAACGCATTTTTGAAGCAAAATCTTGCTTCTGAGCAGATTAACAGGATCAAAAATTTCTCAACGAGGTTCAGAAAAGACGCTGATAACTCGCTGGAAACGCAAAATTTTGTGCATTTGATGTCGGATTCATGCGTATTATGTTGTATTGGATAGATTTATGTGATTTGCGATAGTTTGAAACTGCTCAGAATGTGGTAATTTTGACCTATTTCAAACTCCATTTAACTGCAGATAGCGCTCTGAAAACACAAGATACGATGTTTTTGTCGATGGATTCATACATATTATGAGGTCTTGAATAGGAATATGAACTTTTTGATTGTGAAAATCCGCGCGGAAAAGCGTGATTTCGACTTATTCCAAAGTTTGTAAAACTGCGAATAGCACTCTAAGAACACGAAATATGATGTATTTGGTACCAGATTCTGCCATATAACGCATTTTTGAAGCAAAATCTTGCTTCTGCGCAGATTTACAGGATCAAAAATTTCTCAACGAGACTCAGAAAAAACGCTGATAACTCGCTGGGGAAACGCAAAATTTTGTGCATTTGAGGACGGATTCATGCGTATTATGTTGTATTGGATAGATTTATGTGATTTGCGATACTTTTGAAACTGCTCAGAATGTGGTAATCTTGACTTATTTCAAACTTCATATAACTGCAGATAGCGCTCCGAAAACACAAGATACGATTTTTTGTCGATAGATACATACATATTATGAGGTCCTGAATAGGAATATGAGCTTCTTGATTGTGAAAATCTGCGCGGAAAAGCGTGATTTCGACTTTTTCCAAAGTTTGTAAAACTGCAAATAGCACTCTAAAAACACGAAATATGATGTATTTGGTGCTAGATTCTGCCATATAACGCATTTCTGAAGCAAAATCTTGCTCCTGAACAGATAAACAGGCTCAGAAAAATCGCTGACAACTCGCTGGAAACGCAAAATTTTGTGCATTTGATGACGGATTCATGCGTATTATGTTGTATTGTATAGATTTATGTGATTGGCGATACTTTGAAACTGCTCAGAATGTGGTAATTTTGACTTATTTCAAACATCATATGACTGCAGATAGCGCTCTGAAAACACAAGATACGATGTTTTTGTCGATAGATTCATACAAATCATGAAGTCTTGTATAGGAATATGAACTTTCTGATTGTGGAAATCTGCGCGGAGAAGCGTGATTTCGACTTATTCCAAAGTTTGTAAAACTGCAAATAGCACTCTAAAAACACTAAATATGATGTATTTAGTGCTAGATACTGCCATATAACGCATTTTTGAAGCAAAATCTTGCTTCTAAGCAGATTTACAACATCAAATATTTGTCAACAAGACTCAAGAAAAACACTGATAACTCGCTGAAAACGCAAAATTTTGTGCATTTGATGATGGATTCATGCGTATTATGTTGTATTGGATAGATTTATGTGATTTGCGATACTTTGAAACTGCTCGAAATGTGGTAATTTTGACTTATTTCAAACTTCATATAACTGCAGATAGCGCTCTGAAAACACGAGATACGATGTTTTTGTCGATAGATTCATACATATCATGAGGTCCTGAATAGGAATATGAACTTTTTGATTGTGAAAATCTGCGCGGAAAAGCGTGATTCCGACTCATTTCAAAGTTTTCAAAACTGCAAATAGTACTCTAAAAACACGAAATATGATGTATTTGATGCTGGATTCCGCCATATAACGCATTTTTGAAGCAAAATCTTGCTTCAGAGCAGATTAACAGGATCAGAAAATCCTCAACGAGACTCAGAAAAAACGCTGATAACTCGCTGGAAACGCAAATTTTGTGCATTTGAGGACGGATTCATGCTTATTATGTTGTATTGGATAGATTTATATGATTTGCGATACTTTGAAACTGCTCAGAATGTGGTAATTTAGACTTATTTCAAACTTCATAAAACTGCAGATAGCGCTCTGAAAACACGAGATACGATGTTTTTGTCGATAGATTCATACATATTATGAGGTCCTGAATAGGAATATGAACTTTTTGATTGCGAAAATCCGCGCGGAAAAGCGTGATTTTGACTTATTCCAAAGTTTGTAAAACTGCAAATAGCACTCTAAGAACACGAAATATGATGTATTTGGTGCTAGATTCTGCCATATAACGCATTTTAGAAGCAGAATCTTGCTTCTGCGCAGATTTACAGGATCAAAAATTTCTCAACGAGACTCAGAAAAAACGCTGATAACTCGCTGGAAACGCAAAATTTTGTGCATTTGAGGACGGATTCATGCGTATTATGTTGTATTGGATAGATTTGTGTGATTTGCGATACTTTGAAACTGCTCAGAATGTGGTAATCTTGACTTATTTCAAACTTCATATAACTGCAGATAGCGCTCCGAAAACACGAGATACGATTTTCTGTCGATAGATACATACATATTATAAGGTCTCGAATAGGAGTATGAACTTTCTGGTTGTGAAAATCTGCAAGGAAAAGCGTGATTTCGACTTTTTCCAAAGTTTGTAAAACTGCAAATAGCACTCTAAAAACACGAAATATGATGTATTTGTTGCTAGATTCTGCATATTACGCATTTTTGAAGCAAAATTTTGCTTCTGGATAGTCATACAGGATCAAAAAATTTCTCAACGAGACTCAGAAAAAAACGCTGATAACTTGCTGGAAACGCAAAATTATGTGCATTTGATGACGGGATTTATTCGTATTATGTTGTATTGGATACATTTATGTGATTTGCGATACTTTGAAACTGCTCAGAATGTGGGTAATTTTTACTTATTCCAAACTTCATATAAACTGCAGATGGCGCTCTGAAAACACGTGATACGATGTTTTTGTCGATAGATTCATACATATTATGAGGGTCCTGAATAGGAATATGAACTTTTTGATAGTGAAAATCTGCGCGGAAAAGCGTGATTTCGACTTACTCCAAAGTTTGTAAAACTGCAAATAGCACTCTAAAAACACGAAATATGATAAATTTGGTGCTAGATTCTGCCATATAACGCATTTTTGAAACAAAATCCTGCTTCTGAGCAGACTAACAGGATCAAAAATTTCTCAACGAGACTCAGAAAGAACGCTGATAACTTACTGGAAACGCTAAATTTAGTGCATCTGAGGACGGATTCATGCGTATTATGTTGTATTGGATAGATTTATGTAATTTGCGATACTTTGATACTGCTTAGAATGTGGTAAATTTGACTTATTTCAAACTTCATATAACTGCAGATAGCGCTCTGAAAACACGAGATACAATGTTTTTGTCGCTAGATTTATACATATCATGAGGTCCTGAATAGGAATATGTACTTATTGATTATGAAAATCTGCTCGGAAGAGCGTGATTTCGACTTATTCCAAAGTTAGTAAAACTTCAAATCGCACTCTAAAAACACAAAATATGATGTATTTGGTGCTAGATTCTGATATATAACGCATTTTCTAAGCAAAATCTTGCTTCTGAGCAGATTTACATTATCAAAAATTTCTCAACAAGACTCAGGAAAAACGCTGATAACTCGCTGGCAACGCAAAATTTTGTGCATTTGATGACGGATTCATGCGTGTTATGTTGTATTGGATAGATTTATGTGATTTGCGATACTTTGGAACTGCTCAGAATGTGGTAATTTTGAACTTAATTCAAACTGCATATAACTGCAGATAGCGCTCTGAAAACACGAGATACGATATTTTTGTCGATAGATTCCTACATATTATGAGGTCCTGAATAGGAATGTGAACTTTACGATTGTGAAAATCTGCGCGGAAAAAGCGTCATTTCGACTAATCCCAAAGTTTGTGAAACTGCAAATAGCACTCTTAAAACACGAAATATGATGTATTTGGTGCTAGATTCTGCCATATAACGCATTTTTGAAGCAAAATCTTGCTTCTAAGCAGATTTACAGGATCAAAAATTTCTCAACGAGACTCAGAAAGAACGCTGATTACTCGCAAGAAACGCAAAATTTTGTGCATTTGAGGACGGATTCATGCGTATTATGTTGTATTGGATAGATTTATGTGATTTGCGATACTTTGAAACTGCTCAGAATGTGGTAATTTTGACTTATTTCAAACTTCATATAACTGCAGATAGCGCTCTAAAAACACGAGATACGATGTTTTTGTCGATAGATTCATGCATATAATGAGGTCTTGAATAGGAATATGAACTTTTTGATTGTGAAAATCCGCGCGAAAAAGCGTGATTTCGACCTATTCCAAAGTTTGTAAAACTGAAAATAGAACTCTCAAAACACGAAATATGATGTATTTGGTGCTAGATTCTGCCATATAATGCATTTTTGAAGCAAAATCTTGCTTCTGAGCAGATTTACAGGATCAAAAATTTCTCAACGAGACACAGAAATAACGCCGATAACTCGCTGGAAACGCGAAACTTTGTGCATTTGAGGACGGATTCATGCGTATTATGTTGTATTGGACAGATTTATGTGATTTGCGATACTTTGAAACTGCTCAGGATGTGGTAATTTTGACTTATTTTAAACTTCATATAACTGCAGATAGCGCTCTGAAAACACGAGATACGATGTTTTTTGTCGATGGATTCATACATACTATGAGGTCCTGAATAGGAATGTGGACTTTTTGATTGTGAGAATCTGCGCGGAAAAGCGTCATTTCGATTTATTCCAAAGTTTGTAAAACTGCAAATAGCACTCTAAAAACACGAAATATGATGTATTTGGTGCTAGATTCTGCCATATAACGCATTTTTGAAGCAAAATCTTGCTTCTGAGCAGATTTACAGGATCAAAAATTTCTCAACGAGACTCAGAAAAACGCTGATTACTCGCAAGAAACGCAAAATTTTGTGCATTTGAGGACGGATTCATGCGTATTATGTTGTATTGGATAGATTTATGTGATTTGCGATACTTTGAAACTGCTCAGAATGTGGTCATTTTGACTTAATTCAAACTTCATATAACTGCAGATAGCGCTCTGAAAACACGAGATATGATGTTTTTTGTCGATGGATTCATACAAATTATGAGGTCCTGGATAGGAATGTGAACTTTTTGATTGTGAAAATCCGCGCGGAAAAGCGTGATTTCGACTTATTCCAAAGTTTGTGAAACTGCAAATAGCACTCTAAAAATACGAAATATGATGTATTTGGTGCTAGATTCTGCCATATAACGCATTTTTGAAGCAAAATCTTGCTTCTGAGCAGATTTACAGGATCAAAAATTTCTCAACGAGACTCAGGAACAACGCTGATAACTCGCTGGAAACGCAGAATTTTGTGCATTTGAGGACAGATTCATGCGTATTATGTTGTATTGGATAGATTCTTGTGATTTGCGATACTTTGAAACCGCTCAGAATGTGGTAATTCTGACTTATTTCAAACTTCATATAACTGCAGATAGCGCTCTGAAAACACGAGATACGATGTTTTTGTCGATAGATTCATACATATAATGAGTTCTTGAATAGGAACATGGACTTTTTGATTGTGAGAATCTGCGCGGAAAAGCGTGATTTTGACTTATTCCAAAGTTTGTAAAACTGCAAATAGCACTCTAAAAACACAAGATATGATGTATTTGGTGCTGGATTCTGCCATATAACGCATTTTTGAAGCAAAATCTTACTTCTGAGCTGCCTTACAGGATCAAAAATTTCTCAACGAGACTCAGATGAAACGCTGATAACTCGCTGGAAACGCAAAATTCTGTGCATTTGAGGACTGCTTCATGCGTATTATGTTGTATTGTATAGATTTATGTGATTTTCGATACTTTGAAACTGCTCGGAATGTGGTAATTTTGACTTATTTCAAACTTCATATAACTGCAGATAGCCCTCTGCAAAGACGAGATACGATGTTTTTGTCGATAGATTCATACATATTATGAGGTCTTGAATAGGAATGTGAACTTTTTGATTGTGAAAATCCGCGCGGAAAAGCGTGATTTCGACATATTCCAGAGTTTGTAAAACTGCAGATAGCACTCTAAGAACACGAAATAGGATGTATTTGGTGCTAGATTCTGCCATATAACGCATTTTTGAAGCAAAATCTTACTTCTGAGCAGATTTACAGGATCAAAAATTTCTCAACAAGACTCAGAAGAAACGCTGATTACTCGCAAGAAACGCAAAATTTTTTGCATTTGAGGACGGATTCATGCGTATTATGTTGCATTGGATAGATTTATGTGATTCGCGATACTTTGAAACTGCTCAGAATGTGGTAATTTTGACTTATTTCAAACTTCATATAACTGCAGATAGCACTCTGAAAACACGAGATACGATGTTTTTGTCGATGGATTCATACATATTATGAGGTCCTGAATAGGAATATGAACTTTTTGATAGTGAAAATCTGCGCGTAAAAGCGTGATTCCGACTCATTCCAAAGTTTGTAAAACTGCAAATAGCCCTCTAAAAACACAAAATATGATGTATTTAGTGCTAGATTCTGCCATATAACGCATTTTTGAAGCAAAATCTTGCTTCTGAGCAGATTTACAGGATTTAAAATTTCTCAACAACACACAGAAAAAACACCGATAACTCGCTGGAAACGCGAAACTTTGTGCATTTGATGACAGATTCATGCGTATTATGTTGTATTGGATAGATTTATGTGATTTGCGATACTTTGAAACTGCTCAGAATGTGGTAATTTTGACTTAATTCAAACTTCATATAACTGCAGATAGCGCTCTGGAAACACGACATACGATGTTTTTTGTCGATGGATTCATACATATTATGAGGTCCTGAATAGGAATGTGAACTTTTTGATTGTGAAAATCCGCGCGGAAAAGCGTGATTTCGACTTATTCCAAAGTTTGTAAAACTGCAAATAGCACTCTAAAAATACGAAATATGATGTATTTGGTTCTAGATTCTGCCATATAACGCATTTTTGAAGCAAAATCTTGCTTCTGAGCAGATTTACAGAATCAAAAATTTCTCAACGAGACTCAGAAACAACGCTGATAACTCGCTGGAAACGCAAAATTTTGTGCATTTGAGGACGGCTTCATGCGTATTATGTTGTATTGGATAGATTCATGTGAATTGCGATACTTTGAAACCGCTCATAATGTGGTAATTCTGACTTATTTCAAACTTCATATAACTGCAGATAGCGCTCTGAAAACACGAGATACGATGTTTTTGTCGATAGATTCATACATATAATGAGTTCTTGAATAGGAACATGAACTTTTTGATTATGAGAATCTGCGCGGAAAAGCGTGATTTTGTCTTATTCCAAAGTTTGTAAAACTGCAAATAGCACTCTAAAAACACGAGATATGATGTATTTGGTGCTGGATTCTGCCATATAACGCATTTTTAAAGCAAAATCTTCCTGCTGAGCTGCCTTAAAGGATCAAAAATTTCTCAACGAGACTCAAATGAAACGCTGATAACTCGCTGGAAACGCAGAATTTTGTGCATTTGAGGACTGCTTTATGCGTATTTTGTTGTATTGTATAGATTTATGTGATTTGCGATACTTTGAAACTGCTCAGAATGTGGTAATTTTGACTTATTTCAAACTTCATATAACTGCAGATAGCCCTCTGCAAAGACGAGATACGATGTTTTTGTCGATAGATTCATACATATTATGAGGTCTTGAATAGGAATATGAACTTTTTCATTGTGAAAATCCGCGCGAAAAAGCGTGATTCCGACTTATTCCAGAGTTTGTAAAACTGCAGATAGCACTCTAAAAACACGAAATAGGATGTATTTGGTGCTAGATTCTGCCATATAACGAATTTTTGAAGCAAAATCTTACTTCTGAGCAGATTTACAGGATCAAAAATTTCTCAACAAGACACAGAAGAAACGCTGATTACTCGCAAGAAACGCAAAATTTTGTGCATTTGAGGACGGATTCATGCGTATCATGTTGTATTGGATAGATTTATGTGATTTGCGTTACTTTGAAACTGCTCAGAATGTGGTAATTTTGACTTATTTCAAATTTCATATAACTGCAGATAGCGCTCTGAGAACACGAGATACGATGTTTTTGTTGATAGATTCATACATATTATGAGGTCCTGAATAGGAATATGAACTTTTTGATTGTGAAAATCTGCGCGAAAAAGCGTGACTCCGACTTATTCCAAAGTTTGTAAAACTGCAAATAGCACTCTAAAAACACGAAATATGATGTATTTGGTGCTAGATTCTGCCATATAACGCATTTTTGAAGCAAAATCTTGCTTCTGAGCAGATTTACAGGATCAAAAATTCCTCAACGAGACTCAGAAAAAACGCTGATTACTCGCAAGGAACGCAAAATTTTGTGCATTTGAGGACGGATTCATGCGTATTATGTTGTATTGGATAGATTAATGTAATTTGCGATACTTTGAAACTGCTCAGAATGTGGTAATTTTGACTTATTTCAAACTTCATATAACTGGAGATAGCGCTCTGAAAACACGAGATACGATGTTTTTGTTGATAGATTTATACATATTATGAGGTCCTCAATAGGAATATGAACTTCTTGATTGTGAAAATCTGCGCGGAGAAGCGTGATTTCGACTTATTCCAAAGTTTGTAAAACTGCGAATAGCACTCTAAAAACACGAAATATGATGTATTTGGTGCCAGATTCTGCCATATAACGCATTTTTGAGGCATAATCTTGCTTCTGAGCAGATTCACAGGATCAAGAATTTTCAACGAGACTCAGAAAAAACGCTGATAACTTGCTGGAAACGCAGATTTTTGTGCATTTGATGACGGATTCATGCGTATTATGTTGTATTTGATAGATTCATGTGATTTGCAATACTTTGAAACCGCTCAGAATGTGGTAATTCTGACTTATTTCAAACTTCATATAACTGCAGATAGCGCTCTGAAAACACGAGATACGATGTTTTTGTCGATAGATTCATACATATAATGAGGTCTTGAATAGGAACATGAACTTCTTGATTGTGAGAATCTGCGCGGAAAAGCGTGATTTTGACTTATTCCAAAGTTTGTAAAACTGCGAATAGCACTCTAAAAACACGAGATATGATGTATTTGGTGCTGGATTCTGCCATATAACGCATTTTTGAAGCAAAATCTTCCTTCTGAGCTGCCTTACAGGATCAAAAAATTTCTCAACGAGACTCAGATAAAACGCTGATAACTCGCTGGAAACGCAAAATTTTGTGCATTTAAGGACTGCTTCATGCGTATTATGTTGTATTGTATAGATTTATGTGATTTGCGATACTTTGAAACTGCTCAGAATGTGGTAATTTTTACTTATTTCAAACTTCATATAACTGCAGATAGCCCTCTGCAAAGACGAGATACGATGTTTTTGTCGATAGTTTCATACATATTATGAGGTCTTGAATAGGAATATGAACTTTTTGATCGTGAAAATCTGCGCGGAAAAGCGTGATTTCGACTTATTCCAAAGTTTGTAAAACTGCAGATAGCACTCTAAGAACACGAAATAGGATGTATTTGGTGCTAGATTCTGCCATATAACGCATTTTTGAAGCAAAATCTTACTTCTGAGCAGATTTACAGGATCAAAAATTTCTCAACAAGACTCAGAAGAAACGCTGATTACTCGCAAGAAACGCAAAATTTTGTGCATTTGAGGATAGATTCATGCGTATTATGTTGTATTGGATAGATTTATGTGATTTGCGATACTTTGAAACTGCTCAGAATGTGGTTATTTTGACTTATTTCAAACTTCATATAACTGTAGATAGCGCTCTGAAAACACGAGATACGATGTTTTTGTCGATAGATTCATACATATTATGAGGTCCTGAATAGGAATATGAACTTTTTGATTGTGAAAATCTGCGCAAAAAAGCGTATTCCGACTTATTCCAAAGTTTGTAAAACTGCAAATAGCACTCTAAAAACACGAAATATGATGTATTTGGTGCTGGATTCTGCCATATAACGCATTTTTGAAGCAAAATCTTGCTTCTGAGAAGATTTACAGGATCAAAAATCTCTCAACGAGACTCAGAGAATACGCTGATAACTCGCTGGAAACGCAAAATTTTGTGCATTCGAGAATGGATTCATGCGTATTATGTTGTATTGGACGATTTATGTGATTTGCGGTCCTTTGAAACTGCTCAGAATGTGGTAATTTTGACTTATTTCAGACTTCATATAACTGTAGATAGCGCTCTGAAAACACGAGATACGATGTTTTTGTCGATAGATTCATACATATCATGAGGTCCTGAATAGGAATATGAACTTTCTGATTGTGGGAATCTGCGCGGAAAACCGTGATTTCGACTCATTCCAAAGTTTGTAAAACTGCAAATAGCACTCTAAAAACACGAAATATGATGTATTTAGTGATAGATTCTGCCGTATAACGTATTTTTGAAGCAAAATCTTGCTTCTGAGCAGATTTAAAGGATCAAAAATTTCTCAACGATACTCAGAAAAAACGCTGATAACTCGCTGGGAAACGCAAAATTTTGTTCATTTGAGGACGGATCCTTATTATGTTGCATTGGATAGATTAATGTGATTTGCGATACTTTGAAACTGCTCAGAATGTGGTAATTTTTAATCATTTCAAACTTCATATAACTGCAGACAGCGCTTTGGAAACACGAGATACGATGTTTGAAACTGCTCAGAATGTGGTAATTTTGACTTATTTCAAACTTCATTTAACTGCAGATAGCGCTCTGAAAACACGAGATACGATGTTTTTGTCGAAAGATTCATACATATTATGGGGTCCTGAATAGGTGTATGAACTTTTTGATTGTGAAAATCTGCGCGGAAAAGCGTGATTTCGACTTATTCCAAAGTTTGTAAAACTGCAAATAGCACTCTAAAAACAAGAATTATGATGTATTTGGCGCTAGATTCTGCCATATAACGCATCTTTGAAGCAAAATCTTGCTTCTGAGCAGATTTCAAGGATCAAAAATCTCTCAACGAGACTCAGAAAAAACGCTGATAACTCGCTGGAAACGCAAAATTTTGTGCATTTGATGACGGATTCATCCGTATTATGTTGTATTGGATAGATTTATGTGATTTGCGATACTTTGAAACTGCTCAGAATGTGGTAATTTTGACTTATTTCAAACTTCATATAAATGCAGATTGCGCTCTGAAAACACGGGGTACGATATTTTTGTCGATAGATTCATATATATTATAAGGTCCTGGATAGGAATATGAACTTTTTGATTGTGAAAATCTGCGCGGAGAAGCGTGATTTCGACTTATTCCAGAGTTTGTGAAACTGCAAATAGCACTCTAAAAACACGGAATATGATGTATTTGGTGCTAGATTCTGCCATATAACGCATTCTTGAAGCAAAATCTTGCTTCTGAGCAGATTTACAGGATCAAAAATTTCTCAACGAGACTCAGAAAAAACGCTGATAACTCGCTGGAAACGCAAAATTTTGTGCATTTGATGACGGATTCATCCGTATTATGTTGTATTGGATAGATTTATGTGATTTGCGATACTTTGAAACTGCTCAGAATGTGGTTATTTTGACTTATTTCAAACTTCATATAACTGTAGATAGCGCTCTGAAAACACGAGATACGATGTTTTTGTCGATAGATTCATACATATTATGAGGTCCTGAATAGGAATATGAAACTTTTTGATTGTGAAAATCTGCGCAAAAAAGCGTATTCCGACTTATTCCAAAGATTGTAAAACTGCAAATAGCACTCTAAAAACACGAAATTTGATGTATTTGGTGCTGGATTCTGCCATATAACGCATTTTTGAAGCAAAATCTTGCTTCTGAGAAGATTTACAGGATCAAAAATCTCTCAACGAGACTCAGAGATTACGCTGATAACTCGCTGGAAACGCAAAATCTTGTGCATTCGAGAATGGATTCATGCGTATTATGTTGTATTGGACGATTTATGTGATTTGCGGTACTTTGAAACTGCTCAGAATGTGGTAATTTTGACTTATTTCAGACTTCATATAACTGTAGATAGCGCTCTGAAAACACGAGATACGATGTTTTTGTCGATAGATTCATACATATCATGAGGTCCTGAATAGGAATATGAACTTTCTGATTGTGGGAATCTGCGCGGAAAACCGTGATTTCGACTCATTCCAAAGTTTGTAAAACTGCAAATAGCACTCTAAAAACACGAAATATGATGTATTTAGTGATAGATTCTGCCGTATAACGTATTTTTGAAGCAAAATCTTGCTCTTGAGCAGATTTAAAGGATCAAAAATTTCTCAACGATACTCAGAAAAAACGCTGATAACTCGCTGGAAACGCAAAATTTTGTGCATTTGAGGACGGATCCTTATTATGTTGCATTGGATAGATTAATGTGATTTGCGATACTTTGAAACTGCTCAGAATGTGGGTAATTTTTAATCATTTCAAACTTCATATAACTGCAGACAGGCGCTTTGGAAACACGAGATACGATGTTTGAAACTGCTCAGAATGTGGTAATTTTGACTCATTTCAAACTTCATTTAACTGCAGATAGCGCTCTGAAAACACGAGATACGATGTTATTGTCGAAAGATTCATACATATTATGGGGTCCTGAATAGGTATATGAACTTTTTGATTGTGAAAATCTGCGCGGAAAAGCGTGATTTCGACTTATTCCAAAGTTTGTAAAACTGCAAATAGCACTCTAAAAACAAGAATTTATGATGTATTTGGCGCTAGATTCTGCATATAACGCATCTTTGAAGCAAAATCTTGCTTCTGAGCAGATTTCCAGGATCAAAAATCTCTCAACGAGACTCAGAAAAAACGCTGATAACTCGCTGGAAACGCAAAATTTTGAGCATTTGATGACGGATTCATCCGTATTATGTTGTATTGGATAGATTTATGTGATTTGCGATACTTTGAAACTGCTCAGAATGTGGTAATTTTGACTTATTTCAAACTTCATATAAATGCAGATTGCGCTCTGAAAACACGAGATACGATATTTTTGTCGATAGATTCATATATATTATAAGGTCCTGGATAGGAATATGAACTTTTTGATTGTGAAAATCTGCGCGGGAAAAGCGTGATTTCGACTTATTCCAAAGTTTGTGAAACTGCAAATAGCACTCTAAAAACACGAAATATGATGTATTTGGCGCTAGATTCTGCCATATAACGCATCTTTGAAGCAAAATCTTGCTTCTGAGCAGATTGACAGGATCAAAATTTTCTCAACGAGACTAAGAAAAAAACGCTGATAACTCGCTGGAAACGCAAAATTTTGTGCATTTGAGGACAAATCCATGCGTATTATGTTGTATTGAATAGATTTATGTGATTTGCGATACTTTGAAACTGCTCAGAATGTGGTAAATCTTGACTTATTTCAAACTTCAGATAACTGCAGATAGCGCTCTGAAAACACAGATACGATTCTTTGTCGATAGATACATACATATTATGAGGTCTTGAATAGGAATATGAACTTTTTGATTGTGAAAATCTGCAAGGAAAAGCGTGATTTTGGCTTATTCCAAAGTTTGTAAAACTGCAAAATAGCACTCTAAAAACATGGAATATGATGTATTTGATGCTAGATTCTGCCATATAAACGAATTTTTTTAGCAAAATCTTGCTTCTGAGCAGACATACAGAATCAAAAATTTCTCAACGAGACTCAGAAAAAACGCTCATAACTTGCTGGAAACGCAAAAATTATGTCCATTTGATGACGGATTCATGCGTATTATGTTATATTGAATAGATTTATGTGATCTGCGATACTTTGAAAACTGCTCAGAATGTAGTTATTTGACTTATTTCAAACTTCATATAACTGCAGATAGCGCTCTGAAAACACGAGATTCGATGTTCTTGTCGATAGATTCACACATATTATGAGGTCTTGAATAGGAATATGAACTTTTTGATTGTAAAAAATCCACGCGGAAAATGCGTGATTTCGACTTATTCCAAAGTTTGTAAAAATGCAAATAGCACTCTAAAAACACGAAATATGATGTATTTGGTGCTAGATTCTGCCATATAACGCATTTTTTAAGCCAAATCTTGCTTCTGAGCAGATTAACAAGATCAAAAAATTCTCAACGAGACTCAGAAAAATCGCTGATAACTCGCTGTAAACGCAAAGTTTTGTGCATTTGATGACGGATTCATGCGTATCATGTTGTATTGGATAGATTCATGTGATTTGCGATACTTTGAATCTGCTCAGAATGTGGTAATTTTGATTTATTTCAAACTTCATATAACTGCAGATAGCGGTCTGAAAACACAAGATACGATGTTTTTGTCGATAGATTCATACATATTATGAGGTCCTGAACAGAAATATAGACTTTTTGATTGTGAAAATCTGCGCGGAAAAGCGTGATTTCGACTGATTCCAAAGTTTGTAAAACTGCAAATAGCACTCTAAAAACACGAAATATGATGTATCTGGTGCTAGATTCTGCAATATAACGCATTTTTGAAGCAAAATCTTACTTCTGAGCAGATTAACAGCATCAAAAATTTCTCAACGAGACTCAGAAAAAAAGCTGATAACTCGCTGGAAACGCAAAATTCTGTGCATTTGAGGACGGCTTCATGCGTATTATGTTGCATTGGATAGATTTATGTGATTTGCGATACTTTGAAACCGCTCAGAATATGGTAATTTTGACTTATTTCAAACTTAATATAACTGCAGATAGCGCTCTAAAAACACGAGATACGATGTTTTTGTCGATAGATTCAAACATATAATGAGGTCCTGAATAGATACATGAACTTTTTGATTGTGAGAATCTGCGCGGAAAAGCGTGATTTCGACTTATTCCAAAGTTTGTGAAACTGCAAATAGCACTCTAAACACACAAAATTTGATGTATTTGGTGCTAGATTCTGCCATATAACGCAATTTTGGAGCAAAATCTTGCTTCTGAGCAGATTTACAGGATCAGAAATTTCTCAACGAGACTCAGGGAAAACGCTGATAACTCGCTGGAAACGCACAATTTTGTGCATTTGAGGACGGATTCATGCGTATCATGTTGTATTGGATAGATTTATGTGATTTGCGGTACTTTGAAACTGCTCAGAATATGGTAATTTTGACTTATTTCAAACTTCATATAACTGCAGATAGCGCTCTGAAAACACGAGATACGATGTTTTTGTCGATAGATTCATACATATTATGAGGTTCTGAATGGGAATATGAACTTTTTTATCGTGAAAATCTGCGCGAAAAAGCGTGATTTCGACTTATTCCAAAGTCTGTAAAACTGCAAATAGCACTATAAAAACACAAAATATGATGTATTTGGTGCTAGATTCTGCCATATAACGCATTTTTGGAGCTAAATCTTGCTTCTGAGCAGATTGAGAGGATCAAAACTTTCCAACGAGACTCAGGAAAAAACACTGATAACACGCTGGTAACATAAAATTTTGTGCATCTGAGGACGGATTCATGCGTATTATGTTGTATTGGATAGATTCATGTGATTTGCGATACTTTGAAACTGCGCAGAATATGGTAATTTTGACTTATTTCAAACTTCATATAACTGCAGATAGCGCTCTGAAAACACGAGATACGATGTTTTTGTCGATAGATTCATACATATTATGAGGTCCTGAATAGGAATGTGAACTTTTTGATTGTAAAAATCTGCGCGGAGAAGCGTCATTTGGACTTATCCCAAAGTTTGTGAAACTGCAAATAGCACTCTAAAAACACGAAATATGATGTATATGGTGCTAGATTCTGCCATATAACGTATTTTTGAAGCAAAATCTTGCTTCTGAGCAGATTTACAGGATCGAAAATTTCTCAACGAGACTCAGCAAAAACGCTGATAACTCGCTGAAAACGCAAAATTGTGTGCATTTGGGTACGGATTCATGCGTATTATGTTGTATTGGATAGAATTATGTGATTTGCGATACTTTGAAACTGCTCAGAATGTGTTGATTTTGACTTGATTCAAACTTCATATAACTGCAGATAGCACTAACACGAGATACGATGTTTTTGTCGATAGATTCATTCATATTATGAGGTCCTGAATAGAAATATGAACTTTTTGATTGTGAAAATTTGCGCGAAAAAGCGTGATTTCGACTCATTCCAAAGTTTGTAAAACTGCTGATAGCACTCTAAAAACACGAAATATGATGTATTTGATGCTAGATTCTGCCATATAACGCATTTTTGAAGCAAAATCTTGCTTCTGAGCAGATTAACAGGATCAAAAATTTCTCAACGAGACTCAGAAAAAACGCTGATAACTCGCTGGGAACGCAAAATTTTGTGCATTTGAGGATGGATTCATGCGTATTATGTTGTATTGGACGATTTATGTGATTTGCGGTACTTTGAAACTGCTCAGAATGTGGTAATTTTGACTCATTTCAAACCTAATATAACTGCAGATAGCGCTCTAAAAACACGAGATACGATGTTTTTGTCGATAGATTCATACATATAATGAGGTCCTGAATAGATACATGAACTTCTTGATTGTGAGAATCTGCGCGGAAAAGCGTGATTTGGACTTATTCCAAAGTTTGTAAAACTGCAAATAGCACTCTAAACACACGAAATTTGATGTATT
This sequence comes from Dromius quadrimaculatus, assembly GCA_963989225.1. Classification (NCBI taxonomy): domain Eukaryota; kingdom Metazoa; phylum Arthropoda; class Insecta; order Coleoptera; family Carabidae; genus Dromius; species Dromius quadrimaculatus. The sequence continues at coordinate 110,629 of CAXDIG010000241.1, read as the reverse complement.
TGGTGCTAGATTCTGCCATATAACGCAATTTTGGAGCAAAATCTTGCTTCTGAGCAGATATACAGGATCAGAAATTTCTCAACGAGACTCAGGAAAAACGCTGATAACTCGCTGGAAACGCAAAATTTTGTGCATTTGAGGACGGCTTCATGCGTATTATGTTGTATTGGATAGATTTATGTGATTTGCGATACTTTGAAACTGCTCAGAATATGGTAATTTTGACTTATTTCAAACTTCATATAACTGCAGATATCGCTTTGAAAACACGAGATACGATGTTTTTGTCGATAGATTCATACATATTATGAGGTTCTGAATGGGAATATGGACTTTTTTATCGTGAAAATCTGCGCGAAAAAGCGTGATTTCGACTTATTCCAAAGTTTGTAAAACTGCAAATAGCACTATAAAAACACGAAATATGATGTATTTGGTGCTAGATTCTGCCATATAACGTATTTTTGAAGCAAAATCTTGCTTCTGAGCAGATTTACAGGATCAAAAATTTCTCAACGAGACTCAGAAAAAACGCTGTTAACTCGCTGGAAACGCAAAATTTTGTGCATTTGAGGACGGCTTCATGCGTATTATGTTGTATTGGATAGATTTTTGTGACTTGCGATACTTTGAAACCGCTCAGAATATGGTAATTTTGACTTATTTCAAACTTAATATAACTGCAGATAGCGCTCTAAAAACACGAGATACGATGTTTTTGTCGATAGATTCATACATATAATGAGGTCCTGAATAGATACATGAACTTTTTGATTGTGAGAATCTGCGCGGAAAAGCGTGATTTCGACTCATTCCAAAGTTTGTAAAACTGCAAATAGCACTCTAAACACACAAAATATGATGTATTTGGAGCTAGATTCTGCCATATAACGCAATTTTGGAGCAAAATCTTGCTTCTGAGCAGATTTACAGGATCAGAAATTTCTCAACGAGACTCAGGAAAAACGCTGATAACTCGCTGAAAACGCACAATTTTGTGCATTTGAGGACGGATTCATGCGTATTATGTTGTATTGGATAGATTTATGTGATTTGCGATACTTTGAAACTGCTCAGAATATGGTAATTTTGACTTATTTCAAACTTCATATAACTGCAGATATCGCTCTGAAAACACGAGATACGATGTTTTTGTCGATAGATTCATACATATTATGAGGTTCTGAATGAAAATATGAACTTTTTTATCGTGAAAATCTGCGCGAAAAAGCGTGATTTCGACTTATTCCAAAGTTTGTAAAACTGCAAATAGCACTATAAAAACACGAAATATGATGTATTTGGTGCTAGATTCTGCCATATAACGCATTTTTGGAGCTAAATCTTGCTTCTGAGCAGATTGAGAGGATCAAAACTTTCCAACGAGACTAAGGAAAAACACTGATAACACGCTGGAAACGCAAAATTTTGTGCATTTGAGGACGGATTCATGCGTATTATGTTCCATTGGATAGATTCATGTGATTTGCGATACTTTGAAACTGCTCAGATTGTGGTAATTTTGACTTAATTCAAACTTCATATAACTGCAGATAGCGCTCTGAAAACACGAGATACAATGTTTATGTCGATAGATTCATACATATTATGAGGTCTTGAATAGGAGTATGAACTTTTTGGATGTGAAAATCCGCGCGGAAAAGCGTGATTTCGACTCATTCAAAAGTTTGTAAAACTGCAAATAGCACTCTTAAAACACGAAATATTATGTATTTAGTGCTAGATTCTGCCATATAACGCTTTTTTGAAGCAAAATCTTGCTTCTGAGCAGATTTACAGGATCAAAAATTTCTCAACGAGACTCAGAAAAAACGCTGATAACTCGCTGGAAACGCAAAATTGTGTGCATTTGGGTACGGATTCATGCGTATTATGTTGTATTGGATAGAATTATGTGATTTGCGATACTTTGAAACTGCTCAGAATGTGGTGATTTTGACATAATTCAAACTTAATATAACTGCAGATAGCACTCTGAAAACACGAGATACGATGTTTTTGTCGATAGATTCATTCATATTATGAGGTCCTGAATGAAAATATGAACTTTAAGATTGTGAAAATCCGCGCGGAAAAGCGTGATTTCGACTTATTCCAAAGTTTGTAAAACTGCTGATAGCACTCTGAAAACACGAAATATGATGTATTTGATGCTAGATTCTGCCATATAACGCATTTTTGAAGCAAAATCCTGCTTCTGAGCAGATTAACAGGATCAAAAATTTCTCAACGAGACTCAGAAAAAAACGCTGATAACTCGCTGGAAACGCAAAATTTTGTGCATTTGAGGACGGATTCATGCGTATTATGTTGTATTGGATAGATTTATGTGATTTGCGATACTTCGAAACTGCTCAGAATGTGGTAATTTTGACTTATTTCAAACTTCATATAACTGCAGATAGCGCTCTGAAAACACGAGATACGATGTTTTTGTCGATAGATTCATACATATTATGAGGTCCTGAATAGAAATATGAACTTTTTGATTGTGTAAATCTGCGCGGGAAAGCGTGATTTCGACTTGTTACAAAGTTTGTGAAACTTCAAATAGCACTCTAAAAACACGAAATATCATGTATTTGTTGCTGGATTCTGCCTTATAACGCATTTTTTGAGCACAATCTTGCTTCTGAGCAGATTTACAGGATCAAAAATTTCTCAACGAGACTAAGAAAAACGCTGATAACTCACTGGAAGCGCAAAATTTTGTGCATTTGAGGACGGACTCATGCCTATTATGTTGTATTGGATGGATTTATGTAATTTGCGATACTTTGAAACTGCTCAGAATGTGGTAATATTGACTCATTCCAAACTCCATATAACTGCAGATAGCGCTATGAAAACACGAGATACGATGTTTTTGTCGATAGATTCATACATATTATGAGGTCCCGAATGGGAATATGAAGTTTTTGATCGTGAAAATGTGCGCGGAAAAGCGTGATTTTGACTTATTCCAAAGTTTGTAAAACTGCAGATAGCACTCTAAAAACACGAAATATTATGTATTTGGTGCTTGATTCTGCCATATAACGCATTTTTGAAGCAAAATCTTGCTTCTGGGCAGATTTACAGGTTCAAAAATTCTCAACGAGACTCAGAAAAAACGCTGATAACTCGCTGTAAACGCAAAATTTTGTGCATTTGAGGACAGATTCATGCTTATTATGTTGTATTGGATAGATTTATGTGATTTGCGATATTTTGAAACTGCTCAGAATGTGGTAATTTAGACTTATTTCAAACTTCATAAAACTGCAGATAGCGCTCTGAAAACACGAGATACGATGTTTTTGTCGATAGATTCATTTATATTATGAGTTCCTGAATAGGAATATGAACTTTTTGATTGTGAAAATCCGCGCGAAAAAGCGTGATTTCGACTCATTCCAAAGTTTGTAAAACTGCAAATAGCACTCTAAGAACACGAAATATGATGTATTTGGTGCTAGATTCTGCCATATAACGCATTAAAGAAGCAAAATCTTGCTTCTGCGCAGATATACAGGATCAGAAATTTCTCAACGAGACTCAGAAAAAACGCTGATAACTCGCTGGGAACGCAAAATTTTGCGCATTTGAGGACGGATCCATGCGTATTATGTTGTGTTGGATAGATTTATGTGATTTGCGATACTTTGAAACTGCTCAGAATGTGGTATTTTTGACTCATTTCAAACTTCCTATAACTGCAGATAGCGCTCTGGAAACACGAGATACGATGTTTTTGTCAAAAGATTCATACATATTATGAGGTCCTGAATAGGAATATGAACTTTTTGATTGTGAGAATCTGCGCCGAAAAGCGTGATTCCGACTCATTCCAAAGTTTGTAAAACTGCAAATCGCACTCTAAAAACACGAAATATGATGTATTTGGTGCTGGATTACGCCATATAACGCATTTTTGAAGCTGAATCTTTCGTCTGAGCAGATTTACAGGATCAAAAATTTCTCAACGATACTCAGACAAAACGCTGATAACTCGCTGGAAACGCAAAATTTTGTGCATTTGAGGACGGATCCTTATTATGTTGCATTGGATAGATTTATATGATTCGCGATACTTTGAAACTGCTCAAAATGTGGTTATTTTGAATTATTTCAAACTTCATATAACTGCAGACAGCGCTTTGAAAACACGAGATACGATGTTTGAAACTGCTCAGAATGTGGTAATTTTGACTTATTTCAAACTTAATATAACTACAGATAGCGCTCTGAAAACACGAGATACGATGTTTTTGTCGATAGATTCATACATATTATGGGGTCCTGAATAGAAATATGAACTTTTTGATTGTGAAAATCTGCGCGGAAAAGCGTGATTTCGACTTATTCCAAAGTTTGTAAAACTGCAAATAGCACTCTAAAAACACGAAATATGATGTATTTGGCGCTAGATTCTGCCATATAACGCATCTTTTAAGCAAAATCTTGCTTCTGAGCAGATTTCCAGGATCAAAAATCTCTCAACGAGACTCAGAAAAAACGCTGATAACTCGCTGGAAACGCAAAATTTTGTGCATTTGATGACGGATTCATCCGTATTATGTTGTATTGGATAGATTTATGTGATTTGCGATACTTTGAAACTGCTCAGAATGTGGTAATTTTGACTTATTTCAAACTTAATATAACTGCAGATAGCGCTCTAAAGACACGAGATACGATGTTTTTGTCGATAGATTCAAACATATAAAACTAAAAACACGAAATATGATGTATTTGGCGCTAGATTCTGCCATATAACGCATTTTTTAACCAAAATCTTCCTTCTGAGCAGATTAACAGGATCAAAAAGTTCTCAACGAGACTAAGAAAAAACGCTGATAACTCGCTGGAAACGCAAAATTTTGTGCATTTGAGGACAAATTCATGCGTATTATGTTGTATTGAATAGATTTATGTGATTTGCGATACTCTGAAACTGCTCAGAATGTGGTAATCTTGACTTATTTCATACTTCAGATAACTGCAGATAGCGCTCTGAAAACACAGATACGATTTTTTGTCGATAGATACATACATATTATGAGGTCTTGAATAGGAATATGAACTTTTTGATTGTGAAAATCTGCAAGGAAAAGCGTGATTTTGGCTTATTCCAAAGTTTGTAAAACTGCAAATAGCACTCTAAAAACATGGAATATGATGTATTTGATGCTAGATTCTGCCATATAACGCATTTTTTAAGCAAAATCTTGCTTCTGAGCAGACATACAGAATCAAAAATTTCTCAACGAGACTCAGAAAAAACGCTGATAACTTGCTGGAAACGCAAAATTATGTGCATTTGATGACGGATTCATGCGTATTATGTTATATTGAATAGATTTATGTGATCTGCGATACTCTGAAACTGCTCAGAGTGTGGTAATTTTTAGTTATTTCAAACATCATTTAACTGCAGATAGCGCTCTGAAAACACGAGATAAGATGTTTTTGTCGATAGATTCATACATATTATGAAGTCCTGAAAAGGAGTATGAACTTTTTGATTGTGAAAATCTGCACGGAAAATAGTGATTTCGACTTATTCGAAAGTTTGTAAAACTGCAAATAGCACTTTAAAAACACGGAATATGATGTATTTGGTGCGTGATTCTGCCATATAACGCATTTTTGAAACAAAATATTGCTTCTGAGCAGACTTACAGGATCAAAAATTTCTCAACGAGACTCAGAGAGAACGCTGATAACTCGCTGGAAACGCAAAATTTTGTGCATTTGATGACGGATTCATGCGTATTATGTTGTATTGGATAGATTTATGTAATTTGCGATACTTTGAAACTGCTCAGAATGTGGTAGTCTTGACTTATTTCAAACTTCATATAACTGCAGATAGCGCTCGGAAAACACAAGATACGATGTTTTTGTCGATGGATTCATACATATTATGAGGTCCTGAATGGGAATATGAACTTTTTGATCATGAAAATCTGCGCGAAAAAGCCTGATTTCGACTTATTCCAAAGTTTGTAAAACTGCAAATAGCACTCTAAAAACACGAAATATGATGTATTTGATGCTAGATTCCGCCATATAACGCATTTTTGGGGCAAAATCTTGCTTCTGAGCAGATTTACAGGATCAAATTTTCTCGACGAGACTCATAGAAAACGCTGATAACTCGCTGGAAACGCAAAGTTTTGTGCATTTGAGAACGGATTCATGCGTATTATGTTGTATTGGATAGATTTATGTGATTTACGATACTTTGAAACTGCTCAGAATGTGGTAGTTTTGACTTATTTCAAACCTCATATAACTGCAGCTAGCGCTCTGGAAACACGAGATACAATTTTTTTGTCGATAGATTCATACATATTATGAGGTCTTGAATAGGAATATGATCTTTTTGGATGTGAAAATCCGCGCGAAAAAGCGTGATTTCGACTTATTCCAAAGTTTGTAAAACTGCAAATAGCACTCTAAAAACACGAAATATGATGTATTTGGTGCTAGATTCTGCCATATAACGCATTTTTAAAACAAAATTCTGCTTCTGAGCATATTTACAGGATCAAAAATTCTCAACGAGACTCAGAAAAAACGCTGATTACTCGCAAGAAACGCAAAATTTTGTGCATTTGAGGACGGATTCATGCGTATTATGTTGTATTGGATAGATTTATGTGATTTGCGATACTTTGAAACTGCTCAGAATGTAGTAATTTTGACTTATTTCAAACTTCATATAACTGCAGATAGCGCTCTGAAAACACGAGATTCGATGTTCTTGTCGATAGATTCACACATATTATGAGGTCTTGAATAGGAATATGAACTTTTTGATTGTAAAAATCCACGCGGAAAAGCGTGATTTCGACTTATTCCAAAGTTTGTAAAAATGCAAATAGCACTCTAAAAACACGAAATATGATGTATTTGGTGCTAGATTCTGCCATAAAACGCATTTTTTAAGCCAAATCTTGCTTCTGAGCAGATTAACAGGATCAAAAAATTCTCAACGAGACTCAGAAAAATCGCTGATAACTCGCTGTAAACGCAAAGTTTTGTGCATTTGATGACGGATCCATGCGTATCATGTTGTATTGGATAGATTCATGTGATTTGCGATACTTTGAATCTGCTCAGAATGTGGTAATTTTGATTTATTTCAAACTTCATATAACTGCAGATAGCGGTCTGAAAACACAAGATACGATGTTTTTGTCGATAGATTCATACATATTATGAGGTCCTGAACAGAAATATAAACTTTTTGATTGTGAAAATCTGCGCGGAAAAGCGTGATTTCGACTGATTCCAAAGTTTGCAAAACTGCAAATAGCACTCTAAAAACACGAAATATGATGTATTTGGTGCTAGATTCTGCAATATAACGCATTTTTGAAGCAAAATCTTACTTCTGAGCAGATTAACAGCAACAAAAATTTCTCAACGGGACTCAGAAAAAAAGCTGATAACTCGCTGGAAACGCGAAATTTTGTGCATTTGAGGACGGCTTCATGCGTATTATGTTGTATTGGATAGATTTATGTGATTTGCGATACTTTGAAACCGCTCAGAATATGGTAATTTTGACTTATTTCAAACTTAATATAACTGCAGATAGCGCTCTAAAGACACGAGATACGATGTTTTTGTCGATAGATTCAAACATATAATGAGGTCCTGAATAGATACATGAACTTTTTGATTGTGAGAATCTGCGCGGAAAAGCGTGATTTCGACTTATTCCAAAGTTTGTGAAACTGCGAATAGCACTCTAAACACACAAAATTTGATGTATTTGGTGCTAGATTCTGTCATATAACGCAATTTTGGAGCAAAATCTTGCTTCTGAGCAGATTTACAGGATCAGAAATTTCTCAACGAGACTCAGAGAAAACGCTGATAACTCGCTGGAAACGCACAATTTTGTGCATTTGAGGACGGATTCATGCGTATCATGTTGTATTGGATAGATTTATGTGATTTGCGATACTTTGAAACTGCTCAGAATATGGTAATTTTGACTTATTTCAAACTTCATATAACTGCAGATAGCGCTCTGAAAACACGAGATACGATGTTTTTGTCGATAGATTCATACATATTATGAGGTTCTGAATGGGAATATGAACTTTTTTATCGTGAAAATCTGCGCGAAAAAGCGTGATTTCGACTTATTCCAAAGTTTGTAAAACTGCAAATAGCACTATAAAAACACAAAATATGATGTATTTGGTGCTAGATTCTGCCATATAACGCATTTTTGGAGCTAAATCTTGCTTCTGAGCAGATTGAGAGGATCAAAACTTTCCAACGAGACTCAGGAAAAATATTGATAACACGCTGGTAACGCAAAATTTTGTGCATCTGAGGACGGATTCATGCGTATTATGTTGTATTGGATAGATTCATGTGATTTGCGATACTTTGAAACTGCGCAGAATATGGTAATTTTGACTTATTTCAAACTTCATATAACTGCAGATAGCGCTCTGAAAACACGAGATACGATGTTTTTGTCGATAGATTCATACATATTTTGAGGTCCTGAATAGGAATGTGAACTTTTTGATTGTGGAAATCTGCGCGGAGAAGCGTCATTTGGACTTATCCCAAAGTTTGTGAAACTGCAAATAGCACTCTAAAAACACGAAATATGATGTATATGGTGCTAGATTCTGCCATATAACGTATTTTTGAAGCAAAATCTTGCTTCTGAGCAGATTTACAGGATCGAAAATTTCTCAACGAGACTCAGAAAAAACGCTGATTACTCGCAAGAAACGCAAAATTTTGTGCATTTGAGGACGGATTCATGCGTATTATGTTGTATTGGATAGATTTATGTGATTTGCGATACTTTGAAACTGCTCAGAATGTAGTAATTTTGACTTATTTCAAACTTCATATAACTGCAGATAGCGTTCTGAAAACACGAGATTCGATGTTCTTGTCGATAGATTCACACATATTATGAGGTCTTGAATAGGAATATGAACTTTTTGATTGTAAAAATCCACGCGGAAAAGCGTGATTTCGACTTATTCCAAAGTTTGTAAAAATGCAAATAGCACTCTAAAAACACGAAATATGATGTATTTGGTGCTAGATTCTGCCATATAACGCATTTTTTAAGCCAAATCTTGCTTCTGAGCAGATTAACAGGATCAAAAAATTCTCAACGAGACTCAGAAAAATCGCTGATAACTCGCTGTAAACGCAAAGTTTTGTGCATTTGATGACGGATTCATGCGTATCATGTTGTATTGGATAGATTCATGTGATTTGCGATACTTTGAATCTGCTCAGAATGTGGTAATTTTGATTTATTTCAAACTTCATATAACTGCAGATAGCGGTCTGAAAACACAAGATACGATGTTTTTGTCGATAGATTCATACATATTATGAGGTCCTGAACAGAAATATAAACTTTTTGATTGTGAAAATCTGCGCGGAAAAGCGTGATTTCGACTGATTCCAAAGTTTGCAAAACTGCAAATAGCACTCTAAAAACACGAAATATGATGTATTTGGTGCTAGATTCTGCAATATAACGCATTTTTTGAAGCAAAATCTTACTTCTGAGCAGATTAACAGCAACAAAAATTTCTCAACGAGACTCAGAAAAAAAGCTGATAACTCGCTGGAAACGCAAAATTTTGTGCATTTGAGGACGGCTCCATGCGTATTATGTTGTATTGGATAGATTTATGTGATTTGCGATACTTTGAAACCGCTCAGAATATGGTAATTTTGACTTATTTCAAACTTAATATAACTGCAGATAGCGCTCTAAAGACACGAGATACGATGTTTTTGTCGATAGATTCAAACATATAATGAGGTCCTGAATAGATACATGAACTTTTTGATTGTGAGAATCTGCGCGGAAAAGCGTGATTTCGACTTATTCCAAAGTTTGTGAAACTGCGAATAGCACTCTAAACACACAAAATTTGATGTATTTGGTGCTAGATTCTGTCATATAACGCAATTTTGGAGCAAAATCTTGCTTCTGAGCAGATTTACAGGATCAGAAATTTCTCAACGAGACTCAGAGAAAACGCTGATAACTCGCTGGAAACGCACAATTTTGTGCATTTGAGGACGGATTCATGCGTATCATGTTGTATTGGATAGATTTATGTGATTTGCGATACTTTGAAACTGCTCAGAATATGGTAATTTTGACTTATTTCAAACTTCATATAACTGCAGATAGCGCTCTGAAAACACGAGATACGATGTTTTTGTCGATAGATTCATACATATTATGAGGTTCTGAATGGGAATATGAACTTTTTTATCGTGAAAATTTGCGCGAAAAAGCGTGATTTCGACTTATTCCAAAGTTTGTAAAACTGCAAAATAGCACTATAAAAACACAAAATATGATGTATTTGGTGCTAGATTCTGCCATATAACGCATTTTTGGAGCTAAATCTTGCTTCTGAGCAGATTGAGAGGATCAAAACTTTCCAACGAGACTCAGGAAAAACATTGATAACACGCTGGTAACGCAAAATTTTGTGCATCTGAGGACGGATTCATGCGTATTATGTTGTATTGGATAGATTCATGTGATTTGCGATACTTTGAAACTGCGCAGAATATGGTGATTTTGACTTATTTCAAACTTCATATAACTGCAGATAGCGCTCTGAAAACACGAGATACGATGTTTTTGTCGATAGATTCATACATATTTTGAGGTCCTGAATAGGAATGTGAACTTTTTGATTGTGGAAATCTGCGCGGAGAAGCGTCATTTGGACTTATCCCAAAGTTTGTGAAACTGCAAATAGCACTCTAAAAACACGAAATATGATGTATATGGTGCTAGATTCTGCCATATAACGTATTTTTGAAGCAAAATCTTGCTTCTGAGCAGATTTACAGGATCGAAAATTTCTCAACGAGACTCAGCAAAAACGCTGATAACTCGCTGAAAACGCAAAATTGTGTGCATTTGGGTACGGATTCATGCGTATTATGTTGTATTGGATAGAATTATGTGATTTGCGATACTTTGAAACTGCTCAGGATGTGTTGATTTTGACTTGATTCAAACTTCATATAACTGCAGATAGCACTCTGAAAACACGAGATACGATGTTTTTGTCGATAGATTCATTCATATTATGAGGTCCTGAATAGAAAATATGAACTTTTTGATTGTGAAAATCTGCGCGGAAAAGCGTGATTTCGACTCATTCCAAAGTTTGTAAAACTGCTGATAGCACTCTAAAAAACACGAAATATGATGTATTTGATGCTAGATTCTGCCATATAACGCATTTTTGAAGCAAAATCTTGCTTCTGAGCAGATTAACAGGATCAAAAATTTCTCAACGAGACTCAGAAAAAACGCTGACAACTCGCTGGAAACGCAAAATTTTGTGCATTTGAGGATGGATTCATGCGTATTATGTTGTATTAGACGATTTATGTGATTTGCGGTACTTTGAAACTGCTCAGAATGTGGTAATTCTGACTCATTTCAAACTTCATATAACTGCAGATAGCGCTCTAAAAAACACGAGATACGATGTTTTTGTCAATAGATTCATACATATTATGAGGTCCTGAATAGAAATATGAACTTTTTGATTGTGAGAATCTGCGCCGAAAAGCGTGATTCCGACTCATTCCAATGTTTGTAAAACTGCAAATAGCACTATAAAAAACACGAAATATGATGTATTTAGTGCTAGATTCTGCCATATAACGTATTTTTGAAGCAGAATCTTGCTTCTGAGCAGATTTACAGGATCAAAAATTTCTCAACGAGACTCAGAAAAAACGCTGATAACTCGCTAGAAACGCAAAATTTTGTGCATTTGAGGACGGGTTCATGCGTATTATGTTGTATTGGATAGATTTTTGTGATTTGCGATACTTTGAAACCGCTCAGAATATGGTAATTTTGACTTATTTCAAACTTAATATAACTGCAGATAGCGCTCTAAAAACACGAGATACGATGTTTTTGTCGATAGATTCATACATATAATGAGGTCCTGAATAGATACATGAACTTCTTGATTGTGAGAATCTGCGCGGAAAAGCGTGATTTGGACTTATTCCAAAGTTTGTAAAACTGCAAATAGCACTCTAAACACACGAAATTTGATGTATTTGGTGCTAGATTCTGCCATATAACGCAATTTTGGAGCAAAATCTTGCTTCTGAGCAGATTTACAGTATCAGAAATTTCTCAACGAGACTCAGGAAAAACGCTGATAATTCGCTGGAAACGCACAATTTTGTGCATTTGAGGACGGATTCATGCGTATTATGTTGTATTGGATAGATTTATGTGATTTGCGATACTTTGAAACTGCTCAGAATATGGTAATTTTGACTTATTTCAAACTTCATATAACTGCAGATATCGCTTTGAAAACACGAGATACGATGTTTTTGTCGATAGATTCATACATATTATGAGGTTCTGAATGGGAATATGGACTTTTTTATCGTGAAAATCTGCGCGAAAAAGCGTGATTTCGACTTATTCCAAAGTTTGTAAAACTGCAAATAGCACTATAAAAACACGAAAATATGATGTATTTGGTGCTAGATTCTGCCATATAACGTATTTTTGAAGCAAAATCTTGCTTCTGAGCAGATTTACAGGATCAAAAATTTCTCAACGAGACTCAGAAAAAACGCTGTTAACTCGCTGGAAACGCAAAAATTTTGTGCATTTGAGGACGGCTTCATGCGTATTATGTTGTATTGGATAGATTTTTGTGATTTGCGATACTTTGAAACCGCTCAGAATATGGTAATTTTGACTTATTTCAAACCTAATATAACTGCAGATAGCGCTCTGAAAACACGAGATACGATGTTTTTGTCGATAGATTCATACATATAATGAGGTCCTGAATAGATACATGAACTTTTTGATTGTGAGAATCTGCGCGGAAAAGCGTGATTTCGACTCATTCCAAAGTTTGTAAAACTGCAAATAGCACTCTAAACACACAAAATATGATGTATTTGGTGTTAGATTCTGCCATAAAACGCAATTTTTGAGCAAAATCTTGCTTCTGAGCAGATTGAGAGGATCAAAACTTTTCAACGAGACTAAGGAAAACACTGATAACACGCTGGAAACGCAAAATTCTGTGCATTTGAGGACGGATTCATGCGTATTATGTTGTATTGGATAGATTCATGTGATTTGCGATACTTTGAAACTGCTCAGAATGTGGTGATTTTGATATAATTCAAACTTAATATAACTGCAGATAGCGCTCTGAAAACACGAGATACGATGTTTTTGTCGATAGATTCATACATATTATGAGGTCCTGAATAGAAATATGAACTTTCTGATTGTGTAAATCTGCGCGGGAAAGCGTGATTTCGACTTGTTACAAAGTTTGTGAAACTTCAAATAGCACTCTAAAAACACGAAATATGATGTATTTGTTGCTGGATTCTGCCTTATAACGCATTTTTTGAGCAAAATCTTGCTTATGAGCAGATTTACAGGATCAAAAATTTCTCAAGGAGACCTTAAAAAACGTCGATAACTCGCTGGAAACGCAAAATTTTGTGCATTTCAGGACGGATTCATGCGTATTATGCTGTATTGGATAGATTTATGTAATTTGCGATACTTTGAAACTGCTCAGATTGTGGTAATTTTGACTTAATTCAAACTTCATATAACTGCAGATAGCGCTCTGAAAACACGAGATACGATGTTTTTGTCGATAGATTCATACATATTATGAGGTCTTGAATAGGAATATGAACTTTTTGGATGTGAAAATCCGCGCGGAAAAGCGTGATTTCGACTTATTCAAAAGTTTGTAAAACTGCAAATAGCACTCTTAAAACACGAAATATTATGTATTTAAAGCTAGATTCTGCCATATAACGCATTTTTGAAGCAAAATCTTGCTTCTGAGCAGATTTACAGGATCAAAAATTTCTCAACGAGAATCAGAAAAAACGCTAAAAACTCGCTGGAAACGCAAAATTGTGTGCATTTGGGTACGGATTCATGCGTATTATGTTGTATTGGATAGAATTATGTGATTTGCGATACTTTGAAACTGCTCAGAATGTGGTGATTTTGACATAATTCAAACTTAATATAACTGCAGATAGCACTCTGAAAACACGAGATACGATGTTTTTGTCGATAGATTCATCCATATTATGAGGTCCTGAATGAAAATATGAACTTTAAGATTGTGAAAATTCGCGCGGAAAAGCGTGATTTCGACTTATTCCAAAGTTTGTTTAAACTGCTGATAGCACTCTAAAAACACGAAATATGATGTATTTGATGCTAGATTCTGCCATATAACGCATTTTTGAAGCAAAATCCTGCTTCTGAGCAGATTAACAGGATCAAAAATTTCTCAACGAGACTCGGAAAAAACGCTGATAACTCGCTGGAAACGCAAAATTTTGTGCATTTGAGGACGGATTCATGCGTATTATGTTGTATTGGATAGATTTATGTGATTTGCGATACTTCGAAGCTGCTCAGAATGTGGTAATTTTGACATATTTCAAACTTAATATAACTGCAGATAGCGCTCTAAAAACACGAGATACGATGTTTTTGTCGATAGATTCAAACATATAATGAGGTCCTGAATAGATACATGAACTTTTTGATTGTGAAAATCTGCGCGGAAAAGCGTGATTTCGACTTATTCCAAAGTTTGTAAAACTGCAAATAGCACTCTAAACACACAAAATTTGATGTATTTGGTGCTAGATTCTGCCATATAACGCAATTTTGGAGCAAAATCTTGCTTCTGAGCAGATTTACAGGATCAGAAATATCTCAACGAGACTCAGGGAAAACGCTGATAACTCGCTGGAAACGCACAATTTTGTGCATTTGAGGACGGATTCATGCGTATCATGTTGTATTGGATAGATTTATGTGATTTGCGATACTTTGAAACTGCTCAGGAATATGGTAATTTTGACTTATTTCAAACTTCATATAACTGCAGATAGCGCTCTGAAAACACGAGATTCGATGTTTTTGTCGATAGATTCATACATATTATGAGGTTCTGAATGGGAATATGAACTTTTTTATCGTGAAAATCTGCGCGAAAAAGCGTGATTTCGACTTATTCCAAAGTTTGTCAAACTGCAAATAGCACTATAAAAACACGAAATATGATGTATTTGGTGCTAGATTCTGCCATATAACGCATTTTTGGAGCTAAATCTTGCTTCTGAGCAGATTGAGAGGATCAAAACTTTCCAACGAGACTCAGGAAAAACACTGATAACACGCTGGAAACGCAAATTTTGTGCATTTGAGGACGGATTCATGCGTATTATGTTGTATTGGATAGATTCATGTGATTTGCGATACTTTGAAACTGCGCAGAATATGGTAATTTTGACTTATTTCAAACTTCATATAACTGCAGATAGCGCTCTGAAAACACGAGATACGATGTTTTTGTCGATAGATTCATACATATTATGAGGTCCTGAATAGGAATGTGAACTTTTTGATTGTGAAAATCTGCGCGGAGAAGCGTCATTTCGACTTATCCCAAAGTTTGTGAAACTGCAAATAGCACTCCAAAAACACGAAATATGATGTATATGGTGCTAGATTCTGCCATATAACGTATTTTTGAAGTAAAATCTTGCTTCTGAGCAGATTTACAGGATCGAAAATTTCTCAACGAGACTCAGCAAAAACGCTGATAACTCGCTGGAAACGCAAAATTGTGTGCATTTGGGTACGGATTCATGCGTATTATGTTGTATTGGATAGAATTATGTGATTTGCGATACTTTGAAACTGCTCAGAATGTGTTGATTTTGACTTGATTCAAACTTCATATAACAGCAGATAGCACTCTGAAAACACGAGATACGATGTTTTTGTCGATAGATTCATTCATATTATGAGGTCCTGAATAGAAATATGAACTTTTTGATTGTGAAAATCCGCGCGGAAAAGCGTGATTTCGACTCATTCCAAAGTTTGTAAAACTGCTGATAGCACTCTAAAAACACGAAATATGATGTATTTGGTGCTAGATTCTGCCATATAACGCATTTTTAATGCAAGATCTTGCTTCTGAGCAGATTAACAGGATCAAAAATTTCTCAACGAGACTCAGAAAAAACGCTGTTAACTCGCTGGAAACGCAAAATTTTGTGCATTTAAGGATGGATTCATGCGTATTATGTTGTATTGGACGATTTTATGTGATTTGCGGTACTTTGAAACTGCTCAGAATGTGGTAATTTTGACCTATTTCAGACTTCATATAAATGCAGATAGCGCTCTGAAAACACGAGATACGATGTTTTTGTCGATAGATTCATACATATCATGAAGTCCTGAATGGTAATATGAACTTTCTGATTGTGCGAGTATGCGCGGAAAACCGTGATTTCGACTTATTCCAAAGTTTGTAAAACTGCAAATAGCACTATAAAAACACGAAATATGATGTATTTAGTGCTAGATTCTGCCATATAACGTATTTTTGAAGCAAAATGTTGCTTCTGAGCAGATTTACAGGATCAAAAATTTCTCAACGAGACTCAGAAAAAACGCTGATAACTCGCTGGAAAACGCAAAATTTTGTGCATTTGAGATGGCTTCAAGCGTATTATGTTGTATTGGATAGATTTTTGTGATTTTCGATACTTTGAAACCGCTCAGAATATGGTAATTTTGACTTATTTCAAACTTGATATAACTGCAGATAGCGCTCTAAAAACACGAGATACGATGTTTTTGTCGATAGATTCATGCATATAATGAGGTCCTGAATAGATACATGAACTTTTTGATTGTGAGAATCTGCGCGGAAAAGCGTGATTTCGACCTATTCCAAAGTTTGTAAAACTGCAAATAGCACTCTAAACACACGAAATTTGATGTATTTGGTGCTAGATTCTGCCATATAACGCAATTTTGGAGCAAAATCTTGCTTCTGAGCAGATTTACAGGATCAGAAATTTCTCAACGAGACTCAGGAAAAACGCTGATAACTTGCTGGAAACGCACAATTTTGTGCAATTGAGGACGGGTTCATGCGTATTATGTTGTATTGGATAGATTTATGTGATTTGCGATACTTTGAAACTGGTCAGAATATGGTAATTTTGACTTATTTCAAACTTCATATAACTGCAGATATCGCTCTGAAAACACGAGATACGATGTTTTTGTCGATAGATTCATACATATTATGAGGTTCTGAATGGGAATATGGACTTTTTTATCGTGAAAATCTGCGCGGAAAACCGTGATTTCGACTTATTCCAAAGTTTGTAAAACTGCAAATAGCACTCTAAAAACACAAAATATGATGTATTTAGTGCTAGATTCTGCCATATAACGTATTTTTGAAGCAAAATCTTGCTTCTGAGCAGATTTACAGGATCAAAAATTTCTCAACGAGACTCAGAAAAAACGCTGATAACTCGCTGGAAACGCAAAATTTTGTGCATTTGAGGACGGCTTCATGCGTATTATGTTGTATTGGATAGATTTTTGTGATTTGCGATACTTTGAAACCGCTCAGAATATGGTAATTTTGACTTATTTCAAACTTAATATAACTGCAGATAGCGCTCTAAAAACACGAGATACGATGTTTTTGTCGATAGATTCATACATATAATGAGGTCCTGAATAGATACATGAACTTTTTGATTGTGAGAATCTGCGCGGAAAAGCGTGATTTCGACTTATTCCGAAGTTTTTGAAACTGCAAATAGCACTCTAAACACACAAAATATGATGTATTTGGTGCTAGATTCTGCCATATAACGCAATTTTGGAGCAAAATCTTGCTTCTGAGCAGATTTACAGGATCAGAAATTTCTCAACGATACTCAGGAAAAACGCTGATAACTCGCTGGAAACGCACAATTTTGTGCATTTAAGGACGGATTCATGCGTATTATGTTGTATTGGATAGATTTATGTGATTTGCGATACTTTGAAACTGCTCAGAATATGGTAATTTTGACTTATTTCAAACTTCATATAACTGCAGATATCGCTCTGAAAACACGAGATACGATGTTTTTGTCGATAGATTCATACATATTATGAGGTTTTGAATGGAAATATGAACTTTTTTATCGTGAAAATCTGCGCGAAAAAGCGTGATTTCGACTTATTCCAAAGTTTGTAAAACTGCAAATAGCACTATAAAAACACGAAATATGATGTATTTGGTGCTAGATTCTGCCATATAACGCATTTTTGGAGCTAAATCTTGCTTCTGAGCAGATTGAGAGGATCAAAACTTTTCAACCAGACTCAGGAAAAACACTGATAACACGCTGGAAACGCAAAATTTTGTGCATTTGAGGACGGATTCATGCGTATTATGTTGTATTGGATAGATTCATGTGATTTGCGATACTTTGAAACTGCGCAGAATGTGGTTATTTTGACTTATTCCAAACTTCATATAACTGCAGATAGCGCTCTGAAAACACGAGATACGATGTTTTTGTCGATAGATTCATACATATTATGAGGTCCTGAATAGGAATGTGAACTTTTTGATTGTGAAAATCTGCGCGGAGAAGCGTCATTTCGACTTATCCCAAAGTTTGTGAAACTGCAAATAGCACTCTAAAAACACGAAATATGATGTATTTGGTGCTAGATTCTGCCATATAACGTATTTTTGAAGCAAAATCTTGCTTCTGAGCAGATTTACAGAATCGAAAATTTCTCAAGGAGACTTGAAAAAACGTTAATAACTCGCTGGAAACGCAAAATTTTGTGCATTTCAGGACGGATTCATGCGTATTATGCTGGATTGGATAGATTTATGTAATTTGCGATACTTTGAAACTGCTCAGAATGTGGTAATTTTGACTTAATTCAAACTTCATATAACTGCAGATAGCGCTCTGAAAACACGAGATACGATGTTTTTGTCGATAGATTCATACATATTATGAGGTCTTGAATAGGAATATGAACTTTTTGGATGTGAAAATCCGCGCGGAAGAGCTTGATTTCGACTTATTCAAAAGTTTGTAAAACTGCAAATAGCACTCTTAAAACACGAAATATTATGTATTTAGTGCTAGATTCTGCCATATAACGCATTTTTGAAGCAAAATCTTGCTTCTGAGCAGATTTACAGGATCAAAAATTTCTCAACGAGACTCAGGAAAAACACTGATAACTCGCTGGAAACGCAAAATTGTGTGCATTTGGGTACGGATTCATGCGTATTATGTTGTATTGGATAGAATTATGTAATTTGCGATACTTTGAAACTGCTCAGAATGTGGTGATTTTGACTTAATTCAAACTTAATATAACTGCAGATAGCACTCTGAAAACACGAGATACGATGTTTTTGGCGATAGATTCATTCATATTATGAGGTCCTTAATAGAAATATGAACTTTTTGATTGTGAAAATCTGCGCGGAAAAGCGTGATTTCGACTTATTCCAAAGTTTGTAAAACTGCTGATAGCACTCTAAAAACACGAAATATGATGTATTTGATGCTAGATTCTGCCATATAACGCATTTTTGAAGCAAAATCCTGCTTCTGAGCAGATTAACAGGATCAAAAATACCTCAACGAGACTCAGAAAAAACGCTGATAACTCGCTGGAAACGCAAAATTTTGAAAACGCTGATAACTCGCTGGAAACGCAAAATTTTGTGCATTTGAGGACGGATTCATGCGTATTATGTTGTATTGGATAGATTTATGTGATTTGCGATACTTTGAAACTGCTCAGAATGTGGTAATTTTGACTTATTTCAAACTTCATATAACTGCAGATAGCGCTCTGAAAACACGAGATACGATGTTTTTGTCGATAGATTCATACATATTAAGAGGTCCTGAATAGAAATATGAACTTTTTGATTGTGTAAATCTGCGCGGGAAAGCGTGATTTCGACTTGTTACAAAGTTTGTGATACTTCAAATAGCACTCTAAAAACACGAAATATGATGTATTTGTTGCTGGATTCTGCCTTATAACGCATTTTTTGAGCAAAATCTTGCTTATGAGCAGATTTACAGGATCAAAAATTTCTCAAGGAGACTTGAAAAAACGTTGATAACTCGCTGGAAACGCAAAATTTTGTGCATTTCAGGACGGATTCATGCGTATTATGCTGGATTGGATAGATTTATGTAATTTGCGATACTTTGAAACTGCTCAGAATGTGGTAATTTTGACTTAATTCAAACTTCATATAACTGCAGATAGCGCTCTGAAAACACGAGATACGATGTTTTTGTCGATAGATTCATACATATTATGAGGTCTTGAATAGGAATATGAACTTTTTGGATGTGAAAATCCGCGCGGAAAAGCGTGATTTCGACTTATTCAAAAGTTTGTAAAACTGCAAATAGCACTCTTAAAACACGAAATATTATGTATTTAGTGCTAGATTCTGCCATATAACGCATTTTTGAAGCAAAATCTTGCTTCTGAGCAGATTTACAGGATCAAAAATTTCTCAACGAGACTCAGGAAAAACACTGATAACTCGCTGGAAACGCAAAATTTTTTGCATTGGAGGACGGATTCATGCGTATTATGTTGTATTGGATAGATTTATGTGATTTGCAATACTTTGAAACTGCTCGAAATGTGGTAATTTTGACTTATTTCTAACTTCATATAACTGCAGATAGCGCTCTGAAAACACGAGATACGATGTTTTTGTCGATAGATTCATACATATCTTGAGGTCCTGAATAGGAATATGAACTTTTTGATTGTGAAAATCCGCGCGAAGAAGCGTGATTTCGACTTATTCCAAAGTTCGTAAGACTGCAAATAGCACTCTAAAAACACAAAATATGATATATTTGGTGCTGAATTTCGCCATATAACGCATTTTTAAAGCAAAATCTTACTTCTGAGCAGATTTACAGGATCAAAAATTCTCAACGGGACTCAGAAAACTGATAACTCGCTGGAAACGCAAAATTGTGTGCATTTGGGTACGGATTCATGCGTATTATGTTGTATTGGATAGAATTATGTGATTTGTGATACTTTGAAACTGCTCAGAATGTGGTGATTTTGACATAATTCAAACTTAATATAACTGCAGATAGCACTCTGAAAACACGAGATACGATGTTTTTGTCGATAGATTCATTCATATTATGAGGTCCTGAATGGAAATATGAACTTTTTGATTGTGAAAATCCGCGCGGAAAAGCGTGATTTCGACTTATTCCAAAGTTTGTAAAACTGCTGATAGCACTCTAAAAACACGAAATATGATGTATTTGATGCTAGATTCTGCCATATAACGCATTTTTGAAGCAAAATCCTGCTTCTGAGCAGATTAACAGGATCAAAAATTTCTCAACGAGACTCAGAAAAAACGCGGATAACTCGCTGGAAACGCAAAATTTTGTGCATTTGAGGACGGATTCATGCGTATTATGTTGTATTGGATAGATTTATGTGATTTGCGATACTTTGAAACTGCTCAGAATGTGGTAATTTTGACTTATTTCAAACTTCATATAACTGCAGATAGCGCTCTGAAAACACGAGATACGATGTTTTTGTCGATAGATTCATACATATTATGAGGTCCTGAATAGAAATATGAACTTTTTGATTGTGTAAATCTGCGCGGGAAAGCGTGATTTCGACTTGTTACAAAGTTTGTGAAACTTTAGATAGCACTCTAAAAACACGTAATATCATGTATTTGTTGCTGGATTCTGCCTTATAACGCATTTTTTGAGCAAAATCTTGCTTATGAGCAGATTTACAGGATCAAAAATTTCTCAAGGAGACTTGAAAAAACGTCGATAACTTGCTGGAAACGCAAAATTTTGTGCATTTCAGGACGGATTCATGCGTATTATGCTGTATTGGATAGATTTATGTAATTTGCGATACTTTGAAACTGCTCAGAATGTGGTAATTTTGACTTAATTCAAACTTCATATAACTGCAGATAGCGCTCTGAAAACACGAGATACGATGTTTTTGTCGATAGATTCATACATATTATGAGGTCTTGAATAGGAATATGAACTTTTTGGATGTGAAAATCCGCGCGGAAAAGCGTGATTTCGACTTATTCAAAAGTTTGTAAAACTGCAAATAGCACTCTAAAAACATGAAATATTATGTATTTAGTGCTAGATTCTGCCATATAACGCATTTTTGAAGCAAAATCTTGCTTCTGAGCAGATTAACAGGATCAAAAATTTCTCAACGAGACTCAGGAAAAACACTGATAACTCGCTGGAAACGCAAAATTTTTTGCATTTGAGGACGGATTCATGCGTATTATGTTGTATTGGATAGATTTATGTGATTTGCAATACTTTGAAACTGCTCGAAATGTGGTAATTTTGACTTATTTCTAACTTCATATAACTGCAGATAGCGCTCTAAAAACACGAGATACGATGTTTTTGTCGATAGATTCATACATATCTTGAGGTCCTGAATAGGAATATGAACTTTTTGATTGTGAAAATCTGCGCGGAAAAGCGTGATTCCGACTAATTCCAAAGTTCGTAAGACTGCAAATAGCACTCTAAAAACACAATATATGATTTTTTTGGTGCTGGATTCCGCCATATAACGCATTTTTAAAGCAAAATCTTACTTCTGAGCAGATTTACAGGATCAAAAATTCTCAACGAGACTCAGAAAAAACACTGATAACTCGCTGGAAACGCAAAATTGTGTGCATTTGGGTACGGATTCATGCGTATTATGTTGTATTGGATAGAATTATGTGATTTGCGATACTTTGAAACTGCCCAGAATGTGGTGATTTTGTCTTAATTCAAACTTAATATAACTGCAGATAGCACTCTGAAAACACGAGATACGATGTTTTTGTCGATAGATTCATTCATATTATGAGGTCCTGAATGGAAATATGAACTTTTTGATTGTGAAAATCCGCGCGGAAAAGCGTGATTTCGACTTATTCCAAAGTTTGTAAAACTGCTGATAGCACTCTAAAAACACGAAATATGATGTAATTGATGCTAGATTCTGCCATTTAACGCATTTTTGAAGCAAAATCTTGCTTCTGAGCAGATTAACAGGATCAAAAATTTCTCAACGAGACTCAGAAAAAACGCTGATAACTCGCTGGAAACGCAAAATTTTGTGCATTTGAGGATGGATTCATGCGTATTATGTTGTATTGGACGATTTATGTGATTTGCGGTACTTTGAAACTGCTCAGAATGTGGTAATTTTGACTTATTTCAGACTTCATATAACTGCAGATAGCGCTCTGAAAACACGAGATACGATGTTTTTGTCGATAGATTCATACATATCATGAGGTCCTGAGTAGGAATATGAACTTTCTGATTGTGGGAATCTGCGCGGAAAACCGTGATTTCGACTTATTCCAAAGTTTGTAAAACTGCAAATAGCACTCTAAAAACACGAAATATGATGTATTTAGTGCTAGATTCTGCCATATAACGTATTTTTGAAGCAAAATCTTGCTTCTGAGCAGAGTGACAGGATCAAAAATTTCTCAACGAGACTAAGAAAAAACGCTGATAACTCGCTGGAAACGCAAAATTTTGTGCATTTGAGGACGGATTCATGCGTATTATGTTGTATTGGATAGATTCATGTGATTTGCGATACTTTGAAACTGCTCAGAATGTGGTATTTTTGACTTAATTCAAACTTCATATAACTGCAGATAGCGCTCTGAAAACACTAGATACGATGTTTTTCTCGATAGATTCATACATATTATGAGGTCTTGAATAGGAATATGAACTTTTTGGATGTGAAAATCCGCGCGGAAAAGCGTGATTTCGACTTATTCAAAAGTTTGTAAAACTGCAAATAGCACTCTAAAAACACGAAATATTATGTATTTAGTGCTAGATTCTGCCATATAACGCATTTTTGGAGCAAAATCTTGCTTCTGAGCAGATTTACAGGATCAAAAATTTCTCAACAAGACTCAGGAAAAACACTGATAACTCGCTGGAAACGCAAAATTTTTTGCATTTGAGGACGGATTCATGCGTATTATGTTGCATTGGATGGATTTATGTGATTTGCAATACTTTGAAACTGCTCGAAATGTGGTAATTTTGACTCATTTCAAACTTCATATAACTGCAGATAGCGCTCTGAAAACACGAGATACGATGTTTTTGTCGATAGATTCATACAAATCATGAGGTCCTGAATAGGAATATGAACTTATTGATTGTGAAAATCTGCGCGGAAAAGCGTGATTCCGACTCATTCCAAAGTTCGTAAGACTGCAAATAGCACTCTAAAAACACAAAATATGATGTATTTGGTGCTGGATTCCTCCATATAACACATTTTTAAAGCAAAATCTTACTTCTGAGCAGATTTACAGGATCAAAAATTCTCAACAAGACTCGGAAAAAACGCTGATAACTCGCTGGAAACGTAAAATTGTGTGCATTTGGGTACGGATTCATGCGTATTATGTTGTATTGGATAGATTTATGTGATTTGCGATACTTTGAAACTGCTCAGAATGTGGTAATTTTGACTTATTTCAGACTCCATATAACTGTAGATAGCGCTCTGAAAACACGAGATACGATGTTTTTGTCGATAGATTCATACATATCATGAGGTCCTGAATAGGAATATGAACTTTCTGATTGTGGGAATCTGCGCGGAAAACCGTGATTTCGACTTATTCCAGAGTTTGTAAAACTGCAAATAGCACTCTAAAAACACGGAATATGATGTATTTGATGCTAGATTCTGCCATATAACGCATTCTTGAAGCAAAATCTTGCTTTTGGGCAGATTAACAGGATCAAAAATTTCTCAACGAGACTCAGAAAAAACGCTGATAACTCGCTGGAAACGCAAAACTTTGTGCATTTGAGGACGGATTCATGCGTATTATGTTGTATTGGATAGATTTATGTGATTTGCGATACTTTGGAACTGCTCAGAATGTGGTAATTTTGACTTATTTCAGACTTCATATAACTGCAGATAGCGCTCTGAAAACACGAGATACGATGTTTTTGTCGATAGATTCATACATATCATGAGGTCCTGAATAGGAATATGAACTTTCTGATTGTGGGAATCTGCGCGGAAAACCGTGATTTCGACTTATTCCAGAGTTTGTTGAACTGCAAATAGCACTCTAAAAACTTGGAATATGATGTATTTAGTGCTAGATTCTGCCATATAACGTATTTTTGAAGCAAAATCATGCTTCTGAGCAGATTTACAGGATCAAAAATTTCTCAACGAGACTCAGAAAAAACGCTGATAACTCGCTGGAAACGCAAAATTTTGTGCATTTGAGGACGAATTCATGCGTATTATGTTGTATTGGATAGATTTATGTGATTTGCGATACTTTGAAACTGCTCAGAATGTGGTAAATTTGACTTATTTCAAACTTCATATAACTGCAGATAGCGCTCTGAAAACACGAGATACGATGTTTTTGTCGATAGATTCATACATATTATGAGTCCTGAATAGAAATATGAACTTTTTGATTGTGTAAATCTGCGCAGAAAAGCGTGATTTCGACTTGTTACAAAGTTTGTGAAACTTCAAATAGCACTCTAGAAACACGGAATATGATGTATTTGTTGCTAGATTCTGCCTTATAACGCATTTTTTGAGCGAAATCTTGCTTATGAGCAGATTTACAGGATCAAAAATTTCTCAAGGAGACTTGAAAAAACGTCGATAACTCGCTGGAAACGCAAAATTTTGTGCATTTCAGGACGGATTCATGCGTATTATGCTGTATTGGATAGATTTATGTAATTTGCGATACTTTGAAACTGCTCAGAATGTGGTAATTTTGACTTAATTCAAACTTCATATAACTGCAGATAGCGCTCTGAAAACTCGAGATACGATGTTTTTGTCGATAGATTCATTTAAATTATGAGGTCCTGAATAGGAATATGAACTTTTTGATTGTGAAAACTTGCGCGGAAGAGCGTGATTTCGACTTATTCCAAAGTTTGTAAAACTGCAAATAGCACTCTAAAACACGAAATATGATGTATTTGGTGCTAGATTCTGCCATATAACGCATTTAAGAAGCAAAATCTTGCTTCTGCGCAGATTTACAGGATCAAAAATTTCTCAACGAGACTCAGAAAAAACGCTGATAACTCGCTGGAAACGTAAGATTTTGTGCATTTGAGGACGGATTCATGCGTATTATGTTGTATTGGATAGATTTATGTGATTTGCGATACTTTGAAACTGCTCAGATTGTGGTAATTTTGATTTATTTCAAACTTCATATAACTGCAGAAAGCGCTCTGAGAACACGAGATACGATGTTTTTGTCAATAGATTCATACACATATTATGGGGTCCTGAATAGGATTATGAACTTTTTGATTGTGAGAATCCGCGCAGAAAAGCGTGACTTCAACTTATTCCAAAGTTTGTAAGACTGCAAATAGCACTCTAAAAGCACAAAATATGATGTATCTGGTGCTAGGTTCTGCCATATAACGCATTTTAGAAGCAAAATCTTGCTTCTGCGCAGATTTACAGGATCAAAAATTTCTCAACGAGACTCAAAAAAAACGCTGATAACTCGCTGGAAACGCAAAATTTTGTGCATTTGAGGACGGATCCATGCGTATGATGTTGTATTGGATAGATTTATGTGATTTGCGATACTTTAGAACTGCTCAGAATGTGGTAATTTTGACTTATTTCAAACTTCATTTAACTGCAGATAGCGCTCTGGAAACACGAGATACGATGTTTTTGTCGATAGATTCATACATATTATGAGGTCCTGAATAGGAATATGAACTTTTTGATTGTGGGAATCTGCGCCGAAAAGCGTGATTCCGACTCATTCCAAAGTTTGTAAAACTGCAAATCGCACTCTGAAAACACGAAATATGATGTATTTGGTGCTAGATTCTGCCATATAACGCATTTTTGGAGCAAAATCTTGCTTCTGAGCAGATTTACAGAATCAAAAATTTCTCAACGAGACTTGGAAAAAACGCTGATAACTCGCTGAAAACGCAAAATTCTGTGCATTTGAGGAAGGATTCATGCGTATAGTGTTGTATTGGATAGATTTTTGTGATTTGCGATACTTTGAAACTGCTCAGAATGTGGTAATTTTGACTTATTTCAAACTTCATATAAATGCAGATTGCGCTCTTGAAACACGACATACGATGTTTTTGTCGATAGATTCATATATATTATGAGGTCCTGGATAGGAATATGAACTTTTTGATTGTGAAAGTCTGCGCGGAAAAGCGTGATTTTGACTTATTCCAAAGTTTGTAAAACTGCAAATAGCACTCTAAAAAC
Source organism: Dromius quadrimaculatus (assembly GCA_963989225.1). Classification (NCBI taxonomy): domain Eukaryota; kingdom Metazoa; phylum Arthropoda; class Insecta; order Coleoptera; family Carabidae; genus Dromius; species Dromius quadrimaculatus. The sequence continues at coordinate 83,301 of CAXDIG010000241.1, read as the reverse complement.
ACGAAATATGATGTATTTGGTGCTAGATTCTGCCATATAACGCATTTTTTAAGCAAAATCTTTCTTCTGAGCAGATTAACAGGATCAAAAATTTCTCAACGAGACTCAGAAAAAACGCAGATAACTCGCTGGAAACTCAAAATTTTGTGCATTTGATGACGGATTCATGCGTATTATGTTGTATTGGATAGATTTATGCGATTTGCGATACTTTGAAACTGCTCAGAATGTTGTTATTTCGACTTATTTCAAACTTCATATAACTGCAGATAGCGCTCTAAAAACACAAGATACGATGTTTCTGTCGACAGATTCATACCTATTATGTGGTCCTGAATGGAAATATGAACTTTTTGATTGTTGAAATCTGCGCGGAAAAGCGTGATTTCGACTTATTTCCGAGTTTGTAAAACTGCAAATATAACTCTAAAAACACTAAATATGATGTATTTGGTGCTAGATTCTGCCATATAACGCTTTCTTGAAGCAAAATCTTGCTTCTGAGCAGATTTACAGCATCAAAAATTTCTCAACGAGACTCAGAAAAAAACGCTAATAACTCTTTGGAAACGCAGAATCTTGTACATTTAGGGGCGGATTCATGCGTATTATGTTGTATTGGATAGATTTATGTGATTTGCGATACTTTGAAACTGCTCAGAATGTGGTAGTCTTGACTTATTTCAAACTTCATATAACTGCAGATAGCGCTCTGAAAACACGAGATACGATGTTCTTGTCGATAGATTCATACATATTATGAGGTACTGAATAGGAATATGAACTTTTTGATTGTTAAAATCTGCGCGGGAAAGCGTGATTCCGACTAATTCCAAAGTTTGTGAAACTGCAAATAGCACTCTAAAAACACGAAATATGATGTATTTGATGCTAGATTCTGCCATATAACGCATTTTTGAAGCAAAATCTTGTTTCTGAGCAGATTTACAGGATCAAAGATTTCTCAACTAGACTAAGAAAAAACGCTGATAACTCGCTGGAAACGCAAAATTTTGTGCATTTGAGGACATATTCATGCGTATTATGTTGTATTGGATAGATTTATGTGATTTGCGATAGTTTGAAACTGCTTAGAATGTGGTAATCCTGACTTATTTCAAACTTCATATAACTGCAGATAGCGCTCTGAAAACACAGATACGATTATTTGTCGATAGATACATACATATTATGAGGTCCTGAATAGGAATGTGAACTTTTTGATTGTGAAAATCTGCAACGAAATGCGTGATTTCGACTTATTCCAAAGTTTGTAAAACTGCAAATAGCACTCTAAAAACACGAAATATGATGAATTTGATGCTAGATTCTGCCATATAACGCATTTTTTAAGCAAAATCTTGCTTCTGAGCAGACATACAGAATCAAAAATCTCTCAACGAGACAGAAAAAACGCTGATAACTTGCTGGAAACGCAAAATTATGTGCATTTGATGACGGATTCATGCGTATTATGTTGTATTGAATAGATTTATGTGATTTGCGATACTTTGAAACTGCTCAGAATGTGGTAATTTTTACTTATTTCAAACTTCATATAACTGCAGATAGCGCTCTGAAAACACGAGATACGATGTTTTTGTCGATAGGTTCATACATATTATGAGGTCCTGAATAGGAATATGAATTTTTTGATTGTGAAAATCTGCACGGAAAAGAGTGATTTCGACATATTCGAAAGTTTGTAAAACTGCAAATAGGACACTTAAAACACGAAATATGATGTATTTGGTGCGTAATTCTGCCATATAACGCATTTTTCAAACAAAATCTTGCTTCTGAGCAGACTTACAGGATCAAAAATTTCTCAACGAGACTCAGAAAGAACACTGATAACTCACTGGAAACGCAAAATTTTGTGCATTTGATGACGGATTCATGCGTATTATGTTGTATTGGATAGATTTATGTGATTTGCGATACTTTGAAACTGCTCAGAATGTGGTAATTTTTACTTATTTCAAACTTCATATAACTGCAGATAGTGCTCTGAAAATACGAGATACGATGTTTTGTCGATAGATTCATACATATTATGAGGTCCTGAATAGGAATATGAACTTTTTGATTGTGAAAATCTGCGCGGAAAAGCGTGATTTCGACTTATTCCAAAGTTTGTAAAACTGCGAATAGCACTCTGAAAACACGAAATATGATGTATTTGGCGCTAGATTCTGCCATATAACGCATTTTTGAAGCCAAATCTTGCTTCTGGGCAGATTACAGGATCAAAAATTTCTCAACGAGACTCAGAAAAAACGCTGATAACTCGCTGGAAACGCAAAATTATGTGCATTTGAGGACGGATTCATGCGTATTATGTTGGTTTGGATGGATTTATGTGATTTGCGATACTTTGAAACTGCTCAGAATGTGGTAATTTTGACTTATTTCAAACTTCATGTAACTGCAGATAGCGCTCTGAAAACACAAGATACGATGTTTTTGTCGATAGATTCATACATATTATGAGGTCTTGAATAGGAATATGAACTTTTTGATTGCGAAAATCTGCGCGGAAAAGCGTGATTTCGACTTATTCCAAAGTTTGTACAACTGCGAATAGCACTCTAAAAACATTAAATATGATGTATTTGGTGCTAGAGTCTGTCATATAACGCATTTTCGAAGCAAAATCTTGCTTCCGAGCAGATTTACAGGATCCAAAATTTCTCATGGAGACTCAGGAGAAACGCTGATCACTCGCTGGAAACGCAAAATTATGTGCATTTGAGGACGGATTCATGCGTATTATGTTGTATTGGATAGATTGATGTGATTTGAGATACTTTGAAACTGCTCAGAATGTGGTAATTTTGATTTATTTCAAACTTCATATAACTGCAGATAGCGCTCTGAAAACACGAGATACGATGTTTTTGTCAATAGATTCATACATATTATGAGGTCTTGAATAGGAATATGAACTTTTTGATTGTGAAAGTTTGCGCGGAAAAGCGTGATTTCGGCTCATTCCAAAGTTAGTAAAACTGCAAATAGCACTCTAAAAACACGAAATATTATGTATTTAGTGCTAGATTCTGCCATATAACGCATTTTTGAAGCAAAATCTTGCTTCTGAGCAGATTAACAGGATCAAAAATTTCTCAACGAGACTCAGGAAAAACACTGATAACTCGCTGGAAACGCAAATTTTGTGCATTTGAGGACGGATTCATGAGTATCATGTTGTTTTGGATAGATTTATGTTATTTGCGATACTTTGAAACTGCTCAGAATGTGTTAATTTTGACTTATTTCAAACTTCATGTAACTGCAGATAGCGCTCTGAAAACACGAGATACGATGTTTTTGTCGATAGATTTATACATATTATGAGGTCTTGAATAGAAATATGGACTTTTTGATTGCGAAAATCTGCGCGGAAAAGCGTGATTTCGACTTATTCCAAAGTTTGTAAAACTGCAAATAGCACTCTGAAAACATGAAATATGATGTATTTGGTGCTAGATTCTGCCATATAACGCATTTTAGAAGCTGAATCTTGCTTCTGAGCAGATTGAGAGGATCAAAAATTTCTGAACGAAACTCAGAAAAAACGCTGATAACTCGCTGGAAACGCAAAATTTTGTGCATTTGATGACGGATTCATGCGTATTATGTTGTATTGGATAGATTTATGTGATTTGCGATACTTTGAAACTGCTCAGAATGTGGTAATTCCGACTTATTTCAAACTTCATATAACTGCAGATAGCGCTCTTAAAACAAGAGATACGATGTTTGAAACTGCTCAGAATGTGGTAATTTTGACTAATTTCAAACTTCATATAACTGCAGATAGCGCTCTGAAAACACAAGATACGATGTTTTTGTCGATAGATTCATACATATTATGAGGTCCTTAATAGGAATATGGATTTTTTGATTGTGAAAATCTGCGCGGAAAAGCGTGATTTCGACTTATTCCAAAGTTTGTAAAACTGCAAATAGCACTCCAAAAACACGGAGTATGATGTATTTGGTGCTAGATTCTGCCATATAACGCATTTTCGAAGCAAAATCTTGCTTCCGAGCAGATTCACAGAATCAAAAATCTATGAACGAAACTTAGAAAAAACGCTGATAACTCGCTGGAAACGCAAAATTTTGTGCATTTGATGACGGATTCATGCGTATTATGTTGTATTGGATAGATTTATGTGATTTGCGATACTTTGAAACTGCTTAGATTGTGGTAATTCTGACTTATTTCAAACTTTATATAACTGCAGATAGTGCTCTTAAAACAAGAGATACGATGTTTGAAACTGCTCAGAATGTGGTAATTTTGACTAATTTCAAACTTCATATAACTGCAGATAGCGCTCTGAAAACACAAGATACAATGTTTTTGTCGATAGATTCATACATATTATGAGGTCCTTAATAGGAATATGAACTTTTTGATTGTGAAAATCTGCGCGGAAAAGCGTGATTTCGACTTATTCCAAAGTTTGTAAAACTGCAAATAGCCCTCTAAAAACACAAAATATGATGTATTTGGTGCTAGAATCTGCCATATAACGCATTTTTGAAGCAAAATCTTGCTTCTGAGCAAATTTACAGGATCAAAAATTTCTCAACGAGACTCAGAAAAAACGCTGATAACTCGCTGGAAACGCAAGATTTTGTGCATTTGAGGACGGATTCTTGCGTATTATGTTGTATTGGATAGATTTATGTGATTTGCGATACTTTGAATCTGCTCAGAATGTGGTAATTTTGACTTATTTCAAACTTCATATAACTGCAGATAGTGCTCTGGAAACACGAGAAACGATGTTTGAAACTGCTCAGAATGTGGTAATTTTGACTTATTTCAAACTTCATATAACTGCAGATAGCGCTCTGAAAACACAAGATACGATGTTCTTGTCGATAGATTCATTCATATCATGGGGTCCTGAATAGGAATATGAGCTTTTTGATTGTGAAAATCTGCGCGGAAAAGCGTGATTTCGACTTATTCCAAAGTTTATAAAACTGCAAATAGCACTCTAAAAACACGAAATATGATGTATTTGGCGCTAGATTCTGCCATATAACGCATTTTTGAAGCCAAATCTTGCTTCTGGGCAGATTACAGGATCAAAAATTTCTCAACGAGACTCAGAAAAAACGCTGATAACTCGCTGGAAACGCAAAATTTTGTGCATTTGAGAAAGGATTCATGCGTATCATGTTAAATTTGATAGATTTATGTGATTTGCGATACTTTGAAACTGCTCAGAATGTGGTAATTTTGACTAATTTCAAACTTCATATAACTGCAGATAGCGCTCTGAAAACACGAGATACGATGTTTTTGTCGATAGATTCATACATATTATGAGGTCTTGAATAGAAATATGAACTTTTTGATTGCGAAAATCTGCGCGGAAAAGCGTGATTTCGACTTATTCCAAAGTTTGTAAAACTGCAAATAGCACTCTAAAAACATGAAATATGATGTATTTGGTGCTAGATTCTGCCATATAACGCATTTCTGAAGCCAAATCTTGCTTCTGAGCAGATTTACAGGATCAAAAATTTCTCAACGAGACTCAGAAAAAACGCTGATAACTCGCTGGAAACGCAAAATTTTGTGCATTTGAGGACGGATTCATGCGTATCATGTTAAATTGGATAGATTTATGTGATTTGCGAAACTTTGAAACTGCTCAGAATGTGGTAATTTTGACTTATTTCAAACTTCATGTAACTGCAGATAGCGCTCTGAAAACACGAGATACGATGTTCTTGTCGATAGATTCATACATATTATGAGGTCTTGATTAGAAATATGAACTTTTTGATTGCGAAAATCTGCGCGGAAAAGCGTGATTTCGACTTATTCCAAAGTTTGTAAAACTGCAAATAGCAATCTAAAAACATGAAATATGATGTATTTGGTGCTAGATTCTGCCATATAACGCATTTCTGAAGCCAAATCTTGCTTCTGAGCAGATTTACAGAATCAAAAATTTCTGAACGAAACTCAGAAAAAACGCTGATAACTCGCTGGAAACCTAAAATTTTGTGCATTTGATGACGGATTCATGCGTATTATGTTGTATTGGATAGATTTATGTGATTTGCGATACTTTGAAACTGCTCAGAATGTGGTAATTCTGACTTATTTCAAACTTCATATAACTGCAGATAGCGCTCTTAAAACAAGAGATACGATGTTTGAAACCGCTCAGAATGTGGTAATTTTGACCAATTTCAAACTTCATATAACTGCAGATAGCGCTCTGAAAACACAAGATACGATGTTTTTGTCGATAGATTCATACATATTATGAGGTCCTTAATAGGAATATGAACTTTTTGATTGTGAAAATCTGCGCGGGAGAGCGTGATTCCGACTTATTCCAAAGTTTGTAAAACTGCAAATAGCACTCTAAAAACACGAAATATGATGTATTTGGTGCAAGATTCTGCCATATAACATATTTTTGGAGCAAAATCTTGCTTCTGAGCAGATTTACAGGATCAAAAATTACTCATCAAGACTCAGAAGAAACGCTGATAACTCGCTGGAAACGCAGAATTTTGTGCATTTGAGGACGGATTCATGCGTATCATGTTGTACTGGACATATTTATGTGATTTGCGATACTTTGAAACTGCTCAGGATGTGGTAATTTTGACTTATTTCAAACTTCATATAACTGCAGATAGCGCTCTGAAAACACGAGATACGATGTTTTTGTCGATAGATTCATACATAGTATGAGGTCCTGAATAGGAAAATGAACTTTTTGATTGTGAAAACCTGGGCGGGAAAGCGTGATTTCGACTTATTCCAAAGTTTGTAAAACTGCAAATAGCACTCGAAAAACACGAAATATGATGTATTTGGTGCTAGATTCTGCCATATAACGCATTTTGGAAGCAAAATCTTGCTTCTGAGCAGATTTACGGGATCAAAAATTTCTCAACGAGACTCAGAAAAAACTCCGATAACTCGCTGGAAACGCAAAATTTTGTGCATTCGAGGACGGATTCATAGGTATTATGTTGTATTGGATAGATTTATGTGATTTGCGATACTTTGAAACTGCTCAGGATGAGGTAATTTTGACTTATTTCAAACTTCATATAACTGCAGATAGCGCTCTGGAAACACAAGATACGATGTTTTTGTCGGTATATTCATACATATTTCAAGGTCTTGGATAGGAATATGAACTTTTTGATTGCAAAAATCCGCGCGGAAAAGCGTGATTTCGACTTATTCCAAAGTTTGTAAAACTGCAAATAGCACTCCAAAAACACGAAATATGATGTATTTGGTGCAAGATTCTGCCATATAACGCATTCCTGAAGCAAAATCTTGCTTCTAAGCAGATTTACAGAATCAAAAGTTCTCAACGAAACTCAGAAAAAACGCTGATAACTCGCTGAAAACTTAAAATTTTGTGCATTTGATGACGGATTCATGCGTATTATGTTGTATTGGATAGATTAATGTGATTTACGATACTTTGAAACTGCTCAGAATGTGGTAATTCTGACTCATCTTGAACTTCATATAACTGCAGATAGCGCTCTGAAAACACGAGATACGATGTTTGAAACTGCTCAGAATGTGGTAGTTTCGACTAATTTCAAACTTCATATAACTGCAGATAGCGCTCTGGAAACACGAGATACGATGTTTTTGTCGATAGATTCATACATATTATGAGGTCCTGAATAGGAATATGGACTTTTTGATTGTGAAAATCTGCGCGGAAAAGCGTGATTTTGGTTTATTCCAAAGTTTGTAAAACTGCAAATAGCAGTCTTGAAACACGGAATATGATGTATTTATTGCTAGATTCTGCCATATAACGCATATTTGAAGCAAAATCTTGCTTCTGAGCAAATTTACAGGATCAAAAATTTCTCTACGAGACTCAGAAAAAACGCTGATTACTCGCTGGAGACGCAAAATTTTTTGCATTTGAGGACGGATTCATGCGTATTATGTTGTGTTGGACAGATTTATGTGATTTGCGATACTTTGAAACTGCTCAGAATGTGGTTATTTTGACTTATTTCAAACTGCATATAACTGCAGATAGCGCTCTGAAAACACGAGATACGATGTTCTTGTCGATAGATTCATACATATTATGAGATCCTGAATAGGAATATGAACTTCTTGATTGTGAGAATCTGCGCGGAAAAGCGTGATTTCGACCTATTCCAAAGTTTGTAAAACTGCAAGTAGCACTCTAAAAACACGAAATATGATGTATTTGGTGCTAGATTCTGCCATATAACGCATTTTTGAAGCAAATTCTTGCTTCTGAGCAGATTAACAGGATCAAAAATTTCTTAACGAGACTCAGAAAAAACGCTGATAACTCGCTGGAAACGCAAAATTTTGTGCATTCGAGTGCAAATTCATGCGTACTATGTTGTATTAGATAGATTTATGTGATTTGCGATACTTTGAAACTGCTCAGAATGTGGTAATTTTGACTTAATTTAAACTTCATATAACTGCAGATAGCGCTCTGAAAACGCGAGATACGATGTTTTTGTCGATAGATTCATTCATATTATGAGATCCTGAATAGGAATATGAACTTCTTGATTGTGAAAATCTGCGCGGAAAAGCGTGATTTCGATCTATTCCAAAATTTGTAAAACTGCAAATAGCACTCTAAAAACACAAAATATGATGTATTTGGTGCTAGATTCTGCCATATAACGCATTTTTGAAGCAAAATCTTGCTTCTGAGCAGATTTACAGGATCAAAAATTTCTCAACGAGACTCAGAAAAAACGCTGATAACTCGCTGGAAACGCAAAATTTTGTACATTTGAGGACGGATTCATGCGTATTATGTTGTATTGGATAGATTTATGTGATTGGCGATACTTTGAAACTGCTCAGAATGTGGTAATTTTGACTTATTTCAAACTTCATATAACTGCAGATAGCGCTCTGAAAACACGAGATACGATGTTTTTGTCGATAGATTCATACATATTATAAGGTCCTGAATAGCAATGTGAACTTTTTGATTGTGAAAATCTGCGCGGAAAAGCGTGATTTCGACTTAATCCAAAGTTTGTGAAACTGCAAATAGCACACTATAAACACGAAATATGATGTATTTGGTGCTAGATTCTGCCATATAACGCATTTTTGGAGCGGAATCTTGCTTCTGAGCAGATCTACAGGATCAAAAATTTCTCAGCAAGACTCAGAAAGAACGCTGATAACTCGCTGGTAACGCAAAATTTTGTGCATTTGAAGACGGATTCATGCGTATTATGTTGTATTGGATAGATTTATGTGATTTGCGATACTTTGGAACTGCTCAGAATGTGGTAATTTTGACTTATTTCAAACTGCATATAACTGCAGATAGCGCTCTGAAAACACGAGATACGATGTTTTTGTCGATAGATTCATACATATTATGAGATCCTGAATAGGAATATGAACTTCTTGATTGTGAAAATCTGCGCGGAGAAGCGTGATTTCGACTTATTCCAAAGTTTATAAAACTGCGAATAGCACTCTGAAAACATGAAATATGATGTATTTGGTGCTTGATTCTGCCATATAACGCATTTTTGAAGCAAAATCTTGATTCTGAGCAGATTTACAGGATCAAAAATTTCTCAACGAGACTCAGAAAAAACGCTGATAACTCGCTGGAAACGCATAATTTTGTTCATTTGAAGACGGCTTCATGCGTATTATGTTGTATTGGATAGATTTATGTGATTTGCGATACTTTGAAACTGCTCGGAATGTGGTAATCTTGACTCATTTGAAACTACATATAACTGCAGATAGCGCTTTGAAAACATGAGATATGATGTTTTTGTCGATAGATTCATACATATTATGAGGTACTGAATAGAAATATGTACTTTTTGATAGTGAGAATCTGCGCGAAAAAGCGTGATTTCGACCAATTCCAAAGTTTGTGAAACTGCAAATAGCACTCTAAAAACACAAAATATGATGTAATTGGTGCTGGAATCAGCCATATAACGCATTTTTGAAGCAAAATCTTGCTTCTGAGCAGATTTACAAAATCAAAAATTTCTCAACAAGACTCAGAGTAAACCCTTATAACTCGCTGGAAACGCAAAATTTCGTGCATTAGAGTACGGATTCATGCGTATCATGTTGAATTGGATAGATCCATGTGATTTTCGATACTTTGAAACTGCTCAGAATGTGGTAATTTTGACTTATTTCGAACTTCATATAACTGCAGATAGCGCTCTGAAAACACGAGATACGATGTTTTTGTCGATAGATTCATACATATCATGAGGACCTGAATAGGAATATGAACTTTTTGATTGTGAAAATCTGCGCGGAAAAGCGTGATTCCGACTTATTTCAAAGTTTGTAAAACTGCAAATAGTACTCTGAAAACACGAAATATGATGTATTTGGTGCTGGATTCCGCCATATAACGCATTTTTGAAGCAAAATGTTGCTTCTGAGCAGATTTACAGGATCAAAAATTTCTCAACGAGACTCAGATAAAACGCTGATAACTCGCTGGAAACGCAAATTTTGTGCATCTGAGGACGGATTCATGCTTATTATGTTGTATTGGATAGATTTATGTGATTTGCGATACTTTGAAACTGCTCAGAATGTGGTAATTTTGACATATTTCAAACTTCATATAACTGCAGATAGCGCTCTGAAAACACGAGATACGATGTTTTTATCGATAGATTCATACATATTATAGGGTCCTGAATAGGAATATGAACTTTTTGATTGTGAAAATCTGCGCGGAAAAGCGTGATTTCGACTTATTCCAAAGTTTGTAAAACTGCAAATAGCACTCTAAAAACACAAAATATGATGTATTTGGTGCAAGATTCTGCCATATAACGCATCTTTAAGGCAAAATCTTGCTTCTGAGCAGATTTACAGGATCAAAAATTTCTTAACTAGACTCAGAAAAAACGCTGATAACTCGCAGGGAACGCAAAATTTTGTGCATTTGAGGACGGATTCATGCGTATTATGTTGTATTGGATAGATTTATGTGATTTGCAATACTTTGAAACTGCTCAGAATGTGGTAGTTTTTACCTATTTCAAACTTCATATAACTGCAGATAGCGCTCTGAAAACACGAGATACGATGTTCTTGTCGATAGATTCATACATATTATGAGGTCCTTGATAGGAATATGAACTTTTTGATTGTGAAAATCTGCGCGGAAAAGCGTGATTTCGACTTATTCCAAAGTTTGTAAAACTGCAAATAGCACTCTAAAAACACAAAATATGATGTATTTGGTGCTAGATTCTGCCATATAACGCATCTTTGAAGCAAAATCTTGCTTCTGAGCAGATTTACAGGATCAAAAATTTCTTAACTAGACTCAGAAAAAACGCTGATAACTTGCAGGGAACGCAAAATTTTGTGCATTTGAGGACGGATTCATGCGTATTATGTTGTATTGGATAGATTTATGTGATTTGCAATACTTTGAAACTGCTCAGAATGTGGTAGTTTTTACCTATTTCAAACTTCATATAACTGCAGATAGCGCTCTGAAAACACGAGATACGATGTTCTTGTCGATAGATTCATACATATTATGAGGTCCTGAATAGGAATATGAACTTTCTGATTGTGAAAATTTGCGCGGAAAAGCGTGATTTCGCCCTATTCCAAAGTTTGTAAAACTGCAAATAGCACTCTAGAAACACAAAATATGATGTATTTGGTGCTAGAATCTGCCATATAACGCATTTTTGAAGCAAAATCATGCCTCTGAGCAGATTTACAGGATAAAAAATTTCTCAACAAGACTCAGAAAAAACGCTGATAACTCGCTGGAAACGCAAAATTTTGTGCATTTGAGCACGGATTCATGCGTATTATGTTGTATTGGATAGACTTATGTGATTTGCGATACTTTGAAACTGCTCAGAATGTGGTAATTTTGACTTATTTCAAACTTCATATAACTACAGATAGCGCCCTGAAAACACGAGATACGATGTTTTTGTCGATAGATTCATACATATTATGAGGTCCTGAATAGGAATATGAACTTTTTGATTGTTAAAATCTGCGCGGAAAAGCGTGATTTCGACTCATTCCAAAGTTTGTAAAACTGCAAATAGCACTCTAAAAACCCGAAATATGATGTATTTGAAGCTAGATTCTGCTATATAACGCATTTTTGAAGCAAAATCTTGTTTCTAAGCAGATTTACAGAATCAAAAATTTTTCAACGGGACAAAGAAAAAACGCTGATAACTCGCTGGAAACGCAAAATTTTTTGCATTTGAGGACGGGTTCATGCGTATTATGTTGTATTGAATAGATTTATGTGATTTGCGATACTTTGAAACTGCTCAAAATGTGGTAATCTTGACTTATTTCAAACTTCATGTAACTGCAGATAGCGCTCTGAAAACACGAGATACGATTTTTTGTCGATAGATACATACATATTATAAGGTCCTGAATAGAAATATGAACTTCTTGATTGTGAAAATCTGCAAGGGAAAGCGTGATTTCGACTTATTCCAAAGTTTGTAAAACTGCAAATAGCACTCTAAAAACACGGGATATGATGTATTTGGTGCTAGATTCTGCCATATAACGCATTTTTGAAGCAAAATCTTGCTACTGAGTAGTCATACAGGATCAAAAATTTCTCAATGAGAGAGAAAAACGCTGATAACTCGCTGGAAACGCAGAATTTTGTGCATTTGATGACGGATTCATCCGTAATATGTTGTATTGGTAGATTTATGTGATTTGCGATACTTTGAAACTGCTCATAATGTGATAATTTTGACTTAATTCAAACTTCATATAACTGCAGATAGCGCTCTGAAAACAGGAGATACGATGTTTTTGTCGATAGACTCATACATATTATGAGGTCCTGAATAGGAATATGAACTTCTTGATTGTGTAAATCTGCGCGGAAAAGCGTGATTTCGACTTATTCCAAAGTTTGTAAAACTGCAAATAGCACTCTAAAAACACAAAATATGATGTATTTGATGCTAGATTCCGCCATATAACGCATTTTTGAAGCAAAATCTTGCTTCTGAGCAGATTTACAGGATCAAATCTTCTCAACAAGACTCAGAAAAACGCTGATAACTCCCTGGAAACGCAAAATTTTGTTTATTTGAGGACGGATTCACGCGTGTTATGTTGTATTGGATAGATTTATGTGATTTGCGATACTTTGAAACTGCTCAGAATGTGCTAATTCTGACTTATTCCAGACTTCATATCACTGCAGATAGCGCTCTGAAAACACGAGATACGATGTTTTTGTTTATAGTTTCATACATATTATGAGGTCCTGAATGAGAATATGAACTTTTTGATTGTGAAAATCTGCGCGGAAAAGCGTGATTTAGACTTATCCCAAAGTTTGTAAAACTGCAAATAGCACTCTAAAAACACGAAATATGATGTATTTGGTGCTAGATTCTGCCATATAACGCATTTTTGAAGCAAAATCTTGCTTCTGATCAGATTTACAGGATCAAAAATTTCTCAACGAGACTCAGAGAAAACGCTGATAACTCGCTGGAAACGCAAAATTTTGTGCATTTTAGGACGGATTCATGCGTATTATGTTGTATTGGATAGATTTGTGTGATTTGCGATACTTTGAAACTGCTCAGAATTGTGGTAGTTTTGACTTATTTCAAACTTCATATAACTGCAGATAGCGCTCTGAAAACACATGATACGATGTTCTTGTCGATAGATCCATACATATTATGAGGTCTTGAATAGGGATATGAACATTTTGATTGCTGAAATCTGCGCGGAGAAGCGTGATTTCGACTTATTCCAAAGTTTGTAAAACTGCAAATAGCACTCTAAAAACACGGAATATGATGTATTTTGTGCTAGATTCTGCCATATAACGCATTTTTTAGCAAAATCTTGCTTCTGCGCAGATTTACAGGATCAAAAATCTCTCAACGAGACTCAGAAGAAACGCTGATAACTCACTGGAAACGCAGAATTTTGTGCATTTGAGGACGGATTCATGCGTATTATGTTGTATTGGACAATTGATGTGATTTGCGGTACTTTGAAACTGCTCAGAATGTGGTAATTTTGACTTATTTCAAACTTCATATAACTGCAGATAGCGCTCTGAAAACACAAGATACGATGTTTTTGTCGATAGATTCATACATATTATGAGGTCCTGAATAGGAATATGAACTTTCTGATTGTGGAAATCTGCGCGAAAAACCGTGATTTCGTCTTATTCCAAAGTTTGTAAAATTGCAAATAGCACTCTAAAAACACGACATATGATGTATTTGGTGCTAGTTTCTGCCATATAACGCATTTTTGAAGCAAAATCTGGCTTCTTAGCAGATTTACAGGATCAAAAATTTCTCAAAAAAAACGTCGATAACTCGCTGGAAACGCAAAATTTTGTGCATTTGAGGACGGATTCATGCGTATTATGTTGTATTGGATAGATTTATGTAATTTGCGATACTTTGAAACTGCTCAGAATGTGGTAATTTTGACTTATTTCAAACCTCATATAACTGAAGATAGCGCTCTGAAAACACGAGATACGATGTTTTTGTCGATAGATTCATACATATTATGAGGTCCTGAATAGGAATATGATCTTTTTGATTGTGGAAATCTGCATTGAAAAGCGTGATTTCGACTTATTCCAAAGTTTGTAAAACTTCAAATAGCACTCTAAAAACACAAAATATGATGTATTTGGTGCTAGATTCTGCCATATAACGCATTTTTGAAGCAAAATCTTGCTTCTGAGCAGACTTACAGGATCAAAAATTTCTCAACGAGACTCAGAAAAAACGCTGATGACTCGCTGGAAACGCAAAATTTTGTGCATCTGAGGACGGATTCATGCGTATTATGTTGTATTGGATAGATTAATGTGATTTGCGATACCTTAAAACTGCTCAGAATGTGGTAATTTTGACTTATTTCAAACTTCATATAACTGCAGATAGCGCTCTGAAAACACGAGATACGATGTTTTTGTTGATAGATTCATACATATTATGAGGTTCTGAATGGGAATATGAACTTTTTGATTGTGAAAATCTGCGCGGAAAAGCGTGATTTCGACTTGTTACAAAGTTTGTAAAACTGCAAATAGCACTCTAAAAACACGAAATATGATGTATTTGGTGCAAGATTCTGCCATATAACGCATTTTTTGAGCAAATATATTGCTTATGAGCAGATTTACAGGATCAAAAATTCCTCAGGGAGACTCAGAAAAAACGTCGATAACCCGCTGGAAACGCAAAATTTTGTTCATTTGAGGACAAATTCATGCGTATTATGTTGTATTGGATAGATTCATGTAATTTGCGATACTTTGAAACTGCTCAGAATGTGGTAATTTTGACTTATTTCAAACTTCATATAACTGCAGATAGCGCTCTGAAAACACGAGATACGATGTTTTTGTTTATAGATTCATACATATTATGAGGTCCTGAATAGGAATATGAACTTTTTGATTGTAAAAATCTGCGCGGAAAAGCGTGATTTAGACTTATCCCAAAGTTTGTAAAACTGCAAATAGCATTCTAAAAACACGAAATATGATGTATTTGGTGCTAGATTTTACCATATAACGCATTTTTGAAGCAAAATCTTGCTTCTGAGCAGATTTACAGAATCAAATCTTCTCAACAAGACTCAGAAAAAACGCTGATAACTCGCTGAAAACACAAAATTTGGTTCATTTGAGGACGGATTCACGCGTATTATGTTGTATTGGATAGATTTATGTGATTTGCGATACTTTGAAACTGCTCAGAATGTGGTAATTTTGACTTATTCCAAACTTCATATTACTGCAGATAGCGCTCTGAAAACACGAGATACGATGTCCTTGTCGATAGATTCATACATATTATAAGGTCCTGAATAGGCATATGAACTTTTTGATTGTGAAAATCTGCGCGGAAAAGCGTGATTTCGACTTATTCCAAAGTTTGTAAAACTGCAAATAGCACTCTAAAAACACGAAATATGATGTATTTGGCGCTAGATTCTGCCATATAACGCATTTTTGAAGCAAAATCTTCCTTCTGAGCAGATTAACAGGATCAAAAATTTCTCAACGAGACTCAGAAAAAACGCTGATAACTCGCTGGAAACGCAAAATTTTGTGCATTTAAGGACGGATTCATGCTATTATGTTGTATTGGATAGATTTATGTGATTTGCGATACTTTGAAACTGCTCAGAATGTGGTAATTTTGACTTATTTCAAACTTCATATAACTGCAGATGGCGCTCTGAAAACACGAGATAGGATGTTTCTGTTGATAGATTAATACATATTATGAGGTCCTGAATAGAAATATGAACTTTTTGATTGTGAAAATCTGCGCGGAATAGCTTAATTGCGACTTATTCCAAAATTTGTAAAACTGCGAATAGCACTCTAAAAACACGAAATATGATGTATTTGGTGCTAGATTCTGCCATATAACGAATTTTTGAAGCAAAATCATGCTTCTGAGCAGATTAACAGAATCTAAAATTCCTCAACGAGACTCAGGAAAAACGCTGATAACTCGCTGGAAACGCAAAATTTTGTGTATTTGAGGACGGATTCATGCGTATTATGTTGTATTGGATAGATTTCTGTGATTTGCGATACTTTGAAACTGCTTAGAATGAGGTAATTTTGACTTATTTCAAACTTCATATAACTGCAGATAGCGCTCTAAAAACACGAGATACGATGTTTTTGTCGATAGATTCATACATATTATGGGGTCCTGATTAGGAATATGAACTTTTTGATTGTGAAAATCTGCGCGGGAAAGCGTGATTTCGACTCATTCCAAAGTTTGTAAAACTGCAAATAGCACTCTAAAAACACGGAATATTAGGTATTTGGTGCTAGATTTTGCCATATAACGCATTTTTTAGCAAAATCTTGCTTCTGAGCAGATTTACAGGATCAAAAATTTCTCAACGAGACTCAGAAGAAACGCTGATAACTCACTGGAAACGCAAAATTTTGTGCATTTGAGGATGGATTCATGCGTATTATGTTGTATTGGACGATTTATGGTGATTTGCGGTACTTTGAAACTGCTCAGAATGTGGTAATTTTGACTTATTTCAAACTTCATATAACAGCAGATAGCGCTCTGAAAACACGAGATACGATGTTTTTGTCGATAGATTCATACATATTATGAGGTCCTGAATAGGAATATGAACTTTCTGATTGTGGGAATCTGCGCGGAAAACGTGATTTCGACTTATTCCAAAGTTTGTAAAACTGCAAATAGCACTCTAAAAACACAAAATATGATGTATTTAGTGCTAGATTCTGCCATATAACGCATTTTTGAAGCAAAATCTTGCTTCTGAGCAGATTTACAGAATCAAAAATATCTCAACGAGACTCAGAAGAAACGCTGATAGATTACTGGGACGCAAAATTTTGTGCATTTGAGGATGGATTCATGCGTATTATATTGTATTGGACGATTTATGTGATTTGCGGTACTTTGAAACTGCTCAGAAAGTGGTAATTTTGACTTATTTCAAACTTCATATAACTGCAGATAGCGCTCTATAAACACGAGATACGATGTTTTTATCGACAGATTCATACATATTATAAGGTCCTGAATGGGAATATGAACTTTCTGATTGTGGAAATCTGCGCGGAAAACCGTGATTTCTACTTATTCCAAAGTTTGTAAAACTGCAAATAGCACTCTAAAAACACAAAATATGATGTATTTAGTGCTAGATTCTGCCATATAACGCATTTTTGAAGCAAAATCTTGCTTCTGAGCAGATTTACAGAATCAAAAAATTTCTCAACGAGACTCAGAGAAAACGCTGGAAACGCAAAATTTTGTGCATTTGAGGATGGATACATGCGTATTATGTTGTATTGGATAGATTCATGTGATTTGCGATACTTTGAAACTGCTCAGAATGTGGTAATTTTGACTTATTTCAAACTTCATATAACTGCAGATAGCGCTCTGAAAACACGAGATACGATGTTTTTGTCGATAGATTCATACATATTATGAGGTCCTGAATAGGCATATGAACTTTTTGATTGTGAAAATCTGCACGGAAAAGCGTGATTTCGACTTATTCCAAGGTTTGTAAAACTTCAAATAGCACTCTAAAAACACAAAATATTATGTATTTGGTGCTAGATTCTGCCATATAACGCATTTTTGAAACAAAATCTTGCTTCTGAGTAGACTTACAGGATCAAAAATTTCTCAACGAGACTCAGAAAAAACGCTGACAACTCGCTGGAAACGCAAGATTTTGTGCATTTGATGACGGATTCATGCGTATTATGTTGTATTGGATAGATTTAGATGATTTGCGATACTTTGGAACTGCTCAGAATGTGGTAATTTTGACTTATTTCAAACTTCATTAAAACTGCAGAGAGCGCTCTGAAAACACGAGATACGATGTTTTTGTCGATAGATTCATAAATATTATGAGATCCTGAATAGAAATATGAACTTTTTGATTGTGAAAATCTGCGCGGAAAAGCGTGATTTCGACTTGTTACAAAGTTTGTGAAACTGCAAATAGCACTCTAAAAACACGAAATATGATGTATTTGGGGCTAGATTCTGCCATATAACGCATTTTTTAAGCAAAATCTTGCTTATGAGCAGATTTACAGGATCAAAAATTTCTCAAGGAGACTCAAAAAAAACGTCGACAACTCGCCGGAAACGCAAAATTTTGTGCATTTGAGGACGGTTTGATGCGTATTATGTTGTATTGGATGGATTTATGTAATTTTCAATACTTTGAAACTGCTAAGAATGTGGTAATTCTGACTTATTTCAAACTTCATATAACTGCAGATAGCGCTCTGAAAACACGAGACACGATGTTTTTGTCGATGGATTCATACATATTATGAGGTCCTGAATAGGAATATGAACTTTTTTGATCGTGAGAATCTGTGCGCAAAAGCGTGATTTCGACTTAAACCAAAGTTTGTAAAACTTCAGATAGCACTCTAAAAACACAAAATATGATGTATTTGGTGCTAGATTCTGCCATTTAACGCATTTTTGAAGCAAAATCTTGCTTCTGAGCAGATTCACAGGATCAAATCTTCTCAACAAGACTCAGGGAAAACGCTGATAACTCGCTGGAAACGCGAAATTTTGTGTATTTGAGGACGGATTCATGCGTATTATGTTGTATTGGATAGATTTTTGTGATTTGCGATACTTTGAAACTGCTTAGAATGAGGTAATTTTGACTTATTTCAATCTTCATATAACTGCAGATAGCGCTCTAAAAACACGAGATACGATGTTTTTGTCGATAGATTCATACATATTATGAGGTCCAGATTGGGAATATGAACTTTTCGATAGTGAAAATCTGCGCGGGAAAGCGTGATTTCGACTTATTCCAAAGTTTGTAAAACTGCAAATAGCACTCTAAAAACACGGAATATGATGTATTTGGTGCTAGATTTTGCCATATAACGCAGTTTTTAGCAAAATCTTGCTTTTGAGCAGATTTACAGGATCAAAAATTTCTCAACGAGACTCAGAAGAAACGCTGATAACTCACTGGAAACGCAAAATTTTGTGCATTTGAGGATGGATTCATGCGTATTATGTTGTATTGGACGATTTATGTGATTTGCGGTACTTTGAAACTGCTCAGAATGTGGTAATTTTGACTTATTTCAAACTTCATATAACAGCAGATAGCGCTCTGAAAACATGAGATACGATGTTTTTGTCGATAGATTCATACATATTATGAGGTCCTGAATAGGAATATGAACTTTTTGATTGTGAAAATCTGCGCGGAAAAGCGTGATTTCAACTTATTCCAAAGTTCGTAAAACTGCAAATAGCACTCTAAAAACACAAAATATGATGTATTTGGTGCTAGATTCTGCCATATAACGCATTTTTGAAGCAAAATCTTGCTTCTGAGCAGATTTACAGAATCAAAAATATCTCAACGAGACTCAGAAGAAACGCTGATAACTTACTGTGAACGCAAAATTTTGTGCATTTGAGGATGGATTCATGCGTATTATGTTGTATTGGACGATTTATGTGATTTGCGGTACTTTGAAACTGCTCAGAAAGTGGTAATTTTGACTTATTTCAAACGTCATATAACTGCAGATAGCGCTCTGAAAACACGAGATACGATGTTTTTATCGATAGATTCATACATATTATGAGGTCCTGAATAGGAATATGAACTTTCTGATTGTGGAAATCTGCGCGGAAAACCGTGATTTTGACTTATTCCAAAGTTTGTAAAACTGCAAATAGCACTCTAAAAACACAAAATATGATGTATTTAGTGCTAGATTCTTCTGCCATATAACGCATTTTTTAAGCAAAATCTTGCTTCTGAGCAGATTTACAGAATCAAAAATTTCTCAACGAGACTCAGAGAAAACGCTGATAACTTGCTGGAAACGCAAAATTTTGTGCATTTGAGGATGGATTCATGCGTGTAATGTTGTATTGGATAGATTCATGTGATTTGCGATACTTTGAAACTGCTCAGAATGTGGTAATTTTGACCTATTTCAAACTTCATATGACTGCAGATAGTCCTCTGAAAACACGAGATACGATGTTTTTGTCGATAGATTCATACATATTATGAGGTACTGAATAGGAATATAAACTTTTTGATTGTAAAAATCTGCACGGAAAAGCGTGATTTCGACTTATTCCAAGGTTTGTAAAACTTCAAATAGCACTCTCAAAACACAAAATATTATGTATTTGGTGCTAGATTCTGCCATATGACGCATTTTTGGAACAAAATCTTGCTTCTGAGTAGACTTACAGGATCAAAAATTTCTCAACGAGACTCAGAAAAAACGCTGACAACTCGCTGGACACGCAAAATTTTGTGCATTTGATGACGGATTCATGCGTATTATGTTGTATTGGATAGATTTATGTGATTTGCGATACTTTGGAACTGCTCAGAATGTGGTAATTTTGACTTATTCCAAACTTCATTAAAACTGCAGATAGCGCTCTGAAAACACGAGATACGATGTTTTTGTCGATAGATTCATAAATATTATGAGGTCCTGAATAGAAATATGAACTTTTTGATTATGAAAAATCTGCGCGGAAAAGCGTGTTACAAAGTTTGTGAAACTGCAAATAGCACTCCAAAAACATGAAATATGATGTATTTGGGGCTAGATTCTGCCATATAACGCATTTTTCAAGCAAAATCTTGCTTATGAGCAGATTTACAGGATCAAAAATTTCTCAAGGAGACTCAAAAAAAACGTCGATAACTCGCTGGAAACGCAAAATTTTGTGCATTTGAGGACGGTTTCATGCGTATTATGTTGTATTGGATAGATTTATGTAATTTGCGATACTTTGAAACTGCTCAGAATGTGGTAATTCTGACTTATTTCAAACTTCATATAACTGCTGATAGCGCTCTGAAAACACTAGACACGATGTTTTTGTCGATAGATTCATACATATTATTAGGTCCTGAATAGGAATATGAACTTTTTGATCGTGAGAATCTGTGCGCAAAAGCGTGATTTCGACTTATTCCAAAGTTTGTAAAACTTCAGATAGCACTCTAAAAACACAAAATATGATGTATTTGGTGCTAGATTCTGCCATATAACGCATTTTTGAAGCAAAATCTTGCTTCTGAGCAGATTTACAGAATCTAATCTTCTCAACAAGACTTAGAAAAAAAGCTGATAACTCGCTGGAAACGCAAAATTTTGTGCATTTGAGGACGGATTCATGCGTATTATGTTGTATTGGATAGATTTATGTGATTTGCGATACTTTGAAACTGCTCAGAATGTGGTAATTTTGACTTATTTCAAACTTCATATAACTGCAGATGGCGCTCTGAAAACACGAGATGGGATGTTTCTGTTGATAGATTCATACATATTATGAGGTATTGAA
This sequence comes from Dromius quadrimaculatus, assembly GCA_963989225.1. NCBI lineage: Eukaryota > Metazoa > Arthropoda > Insecta > Coleoptera > Carabidae > Dromius > Dromius quadrimaculatus. Next base: position 61,314 of record CAXDIG010000241.1, on the reverse strand, counting down.
TAGAAATATGAACCTTTTGATTGTGAAAATCTGCGCGAAAAAGCTTAATTTCGACTTATTCCAAAATTTGTAAAACTGCGAATAGCACTCTAAAAACACGAAATATGATGTATTTGGTGCTAGATTCTGCCATATAACGCATTTTTGAAGCAAAATCTTGCTTCTGAGCAGATTTACAGGATCTAAAATTCCTCAACGAGACTCAGAAAAAACGATGATAACTCGCTGGAAACGCAAAATTTTGTGTATTTGAGGACGGATTCATGCGTATTATGTTGTATTGAATAGATTTATGTGATTTGCGATACTTTGAAACTGCTTAGAATGAGGTAATTTTGACTTATTTCAAACTTAACTGCAGATAGCGCTCTAAAAAACACGAGATACGATGTTTTTGTCGATAGATTCATACATATTATGAGGTCCTGATTGGGAATATGAACTTTTTGATTGTGAAAAATCTGCGCGGAAAAGCGTGATTTCGACTTATTCCAAAGTTTGTAAAACTGCAAATAGCACTCTAAAAACACGGAATATGATGTATTTGGTGCTAGATTTTGCCATATAACGCATTTTTTTAGCAAAATCTTGCTTCTGAGCAGATTTACAGAATCAAAAATTTCTCAACGAGACTCAGAAGAAACGCTGATAACTCACTGGAAACGCAAAATTTTGTGCATTTGAGGATGGACTCATGCGTATTATGTTGTATTGGACGATTTATGTGATTTGCGGGTACTTTGAAACTGCTCAGAAAGTGATAATTTTGACTTATTTCAAACTTCATATAACTGCAGATAGCGCTCTGAAAACACGAAATACGATGTTTTTATCGATAGATTCATACATATTATGAGGTCCTGAATAGGAATATGAACTTTCTGATTGTGAAAATCTGCGCGGAAAACCGTGATTCCGACTTATTCCAAAGTTTGTAAAACTGCAAATAGCACTCTAAAAACACAAAATATGATGTATTTAGTGCTATATTCTGCCATATAACGCATTTTTGAAACAAAATCTTGCTTCTGAGCAGACTTACAGGATCAAAAATTTCTCAACGAGACTCAGAAAAAAACGCTGATAACTCGCTGGAAACGCAAAATTTTGTGCATTTGATGACGGATTCATGCGTATTATGTTGTATTGTATAGACTTATGTGATTTGCGATACTTTGGAACTGCTCAGAATGTGGTAATTTTGACTTATTTCAAACTTCATATAACTGCAGATAGCGCTCTGAAAACACGAGATACGATGTTTTTGTCGATAGATTCATAAAAATTATGAGGTCCTGAATAGAAATATGAACTTTTTGACTGTGAAAATCTGCGCGGAAAAGCGTGATTTCGACTTGTTACAAAGTTTGTGAAACTGCAAATAGCACTCTAAAAACACAAAATATGATGTATTTGGGGCTAGATTCTGCCATATAACGCATTTTTTGAGCAAAATCTTGCTTATTAGCAGATTTACAGGATCAAAAATTTCTCAAGGAGACTCAAAAAAAACGTCGATAACTCGCTGGAAACGCAAAATTTTGTGCATTTGAGGACGGATTCATGCGTATTATGTTGTATTGGATAGATTTATGTGATTTGCGATAGTTTGAAACTGCGCAGAATTTGGTAATTTTGACTTATTTCAAACTTCATATAACTGCAGATAGCGCTCTGAAAACACGAGATACGATGTTTTCGTCGGAAGATTCATACATATTATGAAGTCCTGAATAGGAATATGAACTTTTTGGTTGTGAAAATCTGCACGGAGAAGCGTGATTTCGACTTATTCCAAAGTTTGTAAAACTGCAAATAGCACTCTAAAAACACGAAATGTGATGTATTTGGTGGTAGATTCTGCCATATAACGCATTTTTTTAAGCAAAATCTTGCTTCTGAGCAGATTTACAGGATCAAATCTTCTCAACAAGTTTCAGAAAAAACGCTGATAACTCGCTGGAAACGCAAAATTTTGTGCTTTTGAGGACGGATTCATGCGTATTATGTTGTATTGGATAGATTTATGTGATTTGCGATACTTTGAAACTGCTCAGAATGTGGTAATTTTGACTTATTTCAAACTTCATATAACTGCAGATAGCGCTCTGAAAACACGAGATACGATGTTTTTTGTCGATAGATTCATACATATTATGAGGTCCTGGATAGGAATATGAACTTTTTGATTGTGAAAATCTGCACGGAGAAGCGTGATTTCGACTTATTCAAAAGTTTGTAAAACTGCGAATAGCACTCTAAAAAACACGAAATGTGATGTACTTAGTGCTAGATTCTGCCATATAACGCATTTCTGAAGCAAAATCTTCCTTCTGAGCAGATTTACAGGATCAAAAATTTCTCAACGAGACTCAGAAAAAACGCCGATAACTCGCTGGAAACGCAAAACTTTGTGCATTTGATGACGGATTCATGCGTATTATGTTGTATTGGATAGATTTATGTGATTTGCGATACTTTGAAACTGCTCAGAATGTGGTAATTTTGACTTATTTCAAACTTCATATAACTGCAGATAGCGCTCTGAAAACACGAGATACGATGTTTTTGTCGATGGATTCATACATATTATGAGGTCCTGAATAGGAATGTGAACCTTTTGATCGTGAAAATCTGCGCGAAAAAACGTCATTTCGACTTATCCCAAAGTTTGTGAAACTGCAAATAGCACTCTAGAAACACGAAATATGATGTATTTGGTGCTGGATTCTGCCATATAACGTATTTTTGAAGAATAATCTTGCTTCTAAGCAGGTTTACAGGATCAAAAATCTCTCAACGAGACTCAGAAAAAACGCTGATAACTCGCTAGAAACGCAAAATTTTAGTGCATTTGAGGACATATTCATGCGTATTATGTTGTATTGGATAGATTTATGTGATTTGCGATACTTTGAAACTGCTCAGAATGTGGTAATTTTGACTTATTTCAAACTTCATATAACTGCAGAAAGCGCTCTGAAAACTCGTGATACGATGTTTTTGTCGATAGATTCATACATATTATGAGGTCCTGAAAAGGAATATGAACTCTTTGATTGTGAAAATCTGCGCGGAAAAGCGTGAATTTGACTGATTCCAAAGTTTGTAAAACTGCAAATAGCACTCTAAAAACACGAAATATGATGTATTTGGTGCTGGATTCTGCCATATAACGCATTTTTGAAGCAAAATCTTGCTTCTGAGCAGATTAACAGGATCAGAAATCTCTCAACGAGACTCAGAAGAAACGCTGATAACTCGCTGGAAACGCAAAATTTTGTGCATTTGAGGATGGATTCATGCGTATTATGTTGTATTGGATAGATTTATGTGATTTGCGATACTTTGAAACTGCTCAGAATGTGGTAATTTTGACTTATTTCAAACTTCATATAACTGCAGATAGCGCTCTGAAAACACATGATACGATGTTTCCGTCGATAGATTCATACATATTATGAGGTGTTGGATAGGAATATGAACTTTTTGATTGTGAAAATCTGCACGGAAAAGCGTGATTTCGACTTATTCCAAAGTTTGTAAAACTGCAAATAGCACTCTAAAAACACGAAAAATGATGTACTTGGTGCTAGATTCTGCCATATAACACATTTCTGAAGCAAAATCTTGCTTCTGAGCAGATTTACAGAATCAAAAATTTCTCAACGAAAGTCAGAAAAAACGCTGATAACTCGCTATAAACGCAGAATTTTGTGCATTTGAGGACGGATTCATACGTATTATGTTGTATTGGATAGATTTATGTGATTTGCGATACTTTGAAACCGCTGAGAATGTGGTAATTTTGACTTATTTCAAACTTCATATAACTGCAGATAGCGCTCCGAGAACACGAGATATGATGTTTTTGTTGATGGATTCATACATATTATGAGTTCCTGAATAGGAACATGAACTTTTTGATCGTGAAAATCTGCCTGGAAAAGCGTGATTTCGACTTATTCCAAAGTTTGTAAAACTGCGAATAGCACTCTAAAAACACGAAATATGATGTATTTGGTGCTAGATTCTGCCATATAACGCATTTCTGAAGCAAAAATCTTGCTTCTGAGCTGATTTACAGAATCAAAAATTTCTCAACGAAACTCAGAAAAAAACGCTGATAACTCGCTCGAAACGCAGAATTTTGTGCATTTGAGGACGGATTCATGCGTATTATGTTGTATTGGATAGATTTATGTGATTTGCGATACTTTGAAACTGCTCAGAATGTGGTAATTTTGACTTATTTCAAACTTCATATAACTGCAGATAGCGCTCTGAAAACACGAGATACGATGTTTTTGTCGATAGATTTATACATATTATGAAGTCTTGAATGAGAAAATGAACTTTTGTATTGTGTAAATCCGCGCGGGGAAAACGTGATTTCGACTTATTCCAAAGTTTGTAAAACTGCAAATAGCACTCTAAAAATACGAAATATGATGTATTTGGTGCTAGATTCTGCCATATAACGCATTTTTGGAGCTAAATCTTGCTTCTGAGCAGATTGAGAGGATCAAAAATTTTCAACGAGACTCAGAAAAAACACTGATAACACGCTGGAAACGAAAACTTTTGTGCATTTGAGGACGGATTCATGTGTATTATGTTGTATTGGATAGATTTATGTGATTTGCGATACTTTGAAACTGCACAGAATGTGGTTATTTTGACTTATTTCAAACTTCATATAACTGCAGATAGCCCTTTGAAAACACGAGATACGATGTTTCATAAATATTATAAGGTCTTGAATAGGAATATGAACTTTTTGATTGTGAAAATCCGCGCGGAAAAGCATGATTTCGACTTATTCCAAAGTTTGTAAAACTGCAAATGGCACTCTAAAAACACGAATATATTGTATTTGGTGCTAGATTCAGCCATATAACGCATTCTTGAAGCAAAATCTTGCTTCTGAGCAGATTTACAGGATCAAAAATTGCTCAACGAGACTCAGAAGAAACGCTGATAACTCGCTGGAAACGCAAAAGTTTGTGCATTTGAGTGCCAATTCATGCGTACTATGTTGTATTAGATAGATTTATGTGATTTGCGATACTTTGAAACTGCTCAGAATGTGGTAATTTTGACTTATTTCAAACTTCATATAACTGCAGATAGCGCTCTGAAAACACAAGATACGATGTTTTTGTCGATAGATTCATTCATATTATGAGATCCTGAATAGGAATATGAACTTCTTGATTGTGAAAATCTGCGCGGAAAAAGCGTGATTTCGACCTATTCCAAAGTTTGTAGAACTGCAAATAGCACCCTAAAAACACGAAATATGATGTATTTGGTGCTAGATTTCTGCCATATAACGCATTTTTGAAGCTAAATCTTGCTTCTGAGCAGATTTACAGGATCAAAAATTTCTCAACGAGACTCAGAAAAAAACGCTGATAACTTGCTGGAAACGCAAAATTTTTTACATTTGAGGAAGGATTCATGCGTATTATATTGTATTGGATAGATTTATGTGATTTGCGATACTTTGAAACTGCTCAGAATGTGGTAATTTTGACTTATTTCAAACTTCATATAACTGCAGATAGCGCTCTGAAAGCACGAGATACGATGTTTTTGTCGATAGATTCATACATATTATGAGATCCTGAATAGGAATATGAACTTTCTGATTGTGAAAATCTGCACGGAAAAGCGTGATTTCGACTTATTCCAAAGTTTGTAAAACTTCAGATAGCACTCTAAAAACACAAAATATGATGTATTTGGTGCTAGATTCTGCCATTTACCGCATTTTTGAAGCAAAATCTTGCTTCTGAGCAGATTTACAGGATCAAATCTTCTCAACAAGACTCAGAAAAAACGCTGATAACTCGCTGGAAACGCAAAATTTTGTTCATTCGAGGACGGATTCACGCGTATTATGTTGTATTGGATAGATTTATGTGATTTGCGATACTTTGAAACTGCTCAGAATGTGGTAATTTTGACTTATTCCAAACTTCATATTACTGCAGATAGCGCTCTGAAAACACGAGATACGATGTCCTTGTCGATAGATTCATACATATTATAAGGTCCTGAATAGGCATATGAACTTTTCGATTGTGAGAATCCGCGCGGAAAAGCGTGATTTTGACTTATTCCAGAGTTTGTAAAACTGCGAATAGCACTCTAAAAACACGAAATATGATGTATTTGGTGCTAGATTCTGCCATATAACGCATTTTTGAAGTAAAATCTTCCTTCTGAGCAGATTTACAGGATCAAAAATTTCTCAACGAGACTCAGAAAAAACGCTGATAACTCGCTGGAAACGCAAAATTTTGTGCATTTGAGGACGGATTCATGCGTATTATGTTGTATTGGATAGATTCATGTGATTTGCGATACTTTGGAACTGCTCAGAATGTGGTAATTTTGACTTATTTCAAACTTCATATAACTGCAGATAGCGCTCTGAAAGCACGAGATACGATGTTTTTGTCGATAGATTCATACATATTATGAGGTCCTTAATAGGAATATGAACTTTCTGATTGTGAAAATCTGCACGGAAAAGCGTGATTTCGACTTATTCCAAAGTCTGTAAAACTTCAGATAACACTCTAAAAACACAAAATATGATGTATTTGGTGCTAGATTCTGCCATTTAACGCATTTTTGAAGCAGAATCTTGCTTCTGAGCAGATTTACAGGATCAAATCTTCTCAACAAGACTCAGAAAAAACGCTGATAACTCGCTGGAAACGCAAAATTTTGTTCATTCGAGGACGGATTCACGCGTATTATGTTGTATTGGATAGATTTATGTGATTTGCAATACTTTGAAACTGCTCAGAATGTGGTAATTTTGACTTATTCCAAACTTCATATTACTGCAGATAGCGCTCTGAAAACACGAGATACGATGTCCTTGTCGATAGATTCATACATATTATAAGGTCCTGAATAGGCATATGAACTTTTCGATTGTGAGAATCCGCGCGGAAAAGCGTGATTTTGACTTATTCCAGAGTTTGTAAAACTGCGAATAGCACTCTAAAAACACGAAATATGATGTATTTGGTGCTAGATTCTGCCATATAACGCATTTTTGAAGTAAAATCTTCCTTCTGAGCAGATTTACAGGATCAAAAATTTCTCAACGAGACTCAGAAAAAACGCTGATAACTCGCTGGAAACGCAAAATTTTGTGCATTTGAGGACGGATTCATGCGTATTATGTTGTATTGGATAGATTCATGTTATTTGCGATACTTTGGAACTGCTCAGAATGTGGTAATTTTGACTTATTTCAAACTTTATATAACTGCAGATGGCGCTTTGAAAACACGAGATAGGATGTTTCTGTTGATAGATTCAGACAATATTATGAGGTCCTGAATAGAAATATGAACTTTCTGATTGTGAAAATCTGCGCGGGAAAGCTTAATTTCGACTTATTCCAAAATTTGTAAAACTGCGAATAGCACTCTAAAAACACAAAATATGATGTATTTGGTGCTAGATTCTGCCATATAACGCATTTTTGAAGCAAAATCTTGCTTCTGAGCAGATTTACAGAATCTAAAATTCCTCAACGAGACTCAGGAAAAACGCTGATAACTCGCTGGAAACGCAACATTTTGTGTATTTGAGGACGGATTCATGCGTATTATGTTGTATTGGATGGATTTATGTGATTTGCGATACTTTGAAACTGCTTAGAATGAGGTTATTTTGACTTATTCCAAACTTCATATAACTGCAGATAGCGCTCTAAAAACATGAGATACGATGTTTTTGTCGATAGATTCATACATATTATGAGGTCCTGATTGGGAATATGAACTTTTTGATTGTGAAAATCTGCGCGGAAAAGCGTGATTTCGACTCATTCCAAAGTTTGTAAAACTGCAAATAGCACTCTAAAAACACGAAATATGATGTATTTGGTGCTAGATTTTGCCATATAACGCATTTTTTAGCAAAATCTTGCTTCTGAGCAGATTTACTGGATCAAAAATTTCTCAACGAGACTCAGAAGAAACGCTGATAACTCACTGGAAACGCAAAATTTTGTGCATTTGAGGATGGATTCATGCGTATTATGTTGTATTGGACGATTTATGTGATTTGCGGTACTTTGAAACTGCTCAGAATGTGGTAATTTTGACTTATTTCAAACTTCATATAACAGCAGATAGCGCTCTGAAAACACGAGATACGATGTTTTTGTCGATAGATTCATACATATTATGAGGTCCTGAATAGGAATATGAACTTTCTGATTGTGGGAATCTGCGCGGAAAACCGTGATTTCGACTTATTCCAAAGTTTGTAAAACTGCAAATAGCACTCTAAAAACACAAAATATGATGTATTTAGTGCTGGATTCTGCCATATAACGCATTTTTGAAGCAAAATCTTGCTTCTGAGCAGATTTACAGAATCAAAAATTTCTCAACGAGACTCAGAAGAAACGCTGATAACTTACTGGAAACGCAAAATTTTGTGCATTTGAGGATGGATTCATGCGTATTATGTTGTATTGGACGATTTATGTGATTTGCGGTACTTTGAAACTGCTCAGAAAGTGGTAATTTTGACTTATTTCAAACTTCATATAACTGCAGATAGCGCTCTGAAAACACGAGATACGATGTTTTTATCGATAGATTCATACATATCATGAGGTCCTGAATAGGAATATGAACTTTCTGATTGTGGAAATTTGCGCGGAAAACCGTGATTTAGACTTATTCCAAAGATTGTAAAACTGCAAATAGCACTCTAAAAACACAAAATATGATGTATTTAGTGCTAGATTCTGCCATATAACGCATTTTTTAGGCAAAATCTTGCTTCTGAGCAGATTTACAGAATCAAAAATTTCTCAACGAGACTCAGAGAAAACGCTGATAACTCGCTGGAAACGCAAAATTTTGTGCATTTGAGGACGGATTCATGCGTATTATGTTGTATTGGATAGATTTATGTGATTTGCGATACTTTGAAACTGCTCAGAATGTGGTAATTTTGACTTATTTCAAACTTCATATAACTGCAGATAGCCCTCTGAAAACACGAGATACGATGTTTTTGTCGATAGATTCATACATATTATGAGGTCTTGAAAAGGAATATGAACTTTTTGGATGTGAAAATCCGCGCGAAAAAGCGTGATTCCGACTTATTCCAAAGTTTGTGAAACTGCGAATAGCACTCTAAAAACACGAAATATGATGTATTTGGTGCTAGATTCTGCCATATAACGCATTTTTGAAGCAAAATCTTGCTTCTGAGCAGATTGAGAGGATCAAAATTCTTCAACGAGACTTAGAAAAAACAGTGATAACACGCTGAAAACGCAAAATTTTGTGCATTTGAGGACGGATTCATGCGTATTATGTTGTATTGGATAGATTTATGTGATTTGCGATACTTTGAAACTGCTCAGAATGTGATAATTTTGACTTATTTCAAACTTCATATAACTGCAGATAGCGCTCTGAAAACACATGATACGATGTTTTTGTCGATAGATTCATAAATAACATTAGGTCCTGAATAGAAATATGAACTTTTTGATTGTGAAACTCTGCGCGGAAAAGCGTGATTTCGACTTGTTACAAAGTTTGTGAAACTGCAAATAGCACTCTAAAAACACGAAATATGATGTATTTGGGGCTAGATTCTGCCATATAACGCATTTTTTAAGCAAAATCTCGCTTATGAGCAGATTTACAGGATCAAAAATTTCTCAAGGAGACTCAAAAAAAACGTCGATAACTCGCTGGAAACGCAAAATTTTGTGCATTTGATGACGGATTCATGCGTATTATGTTGTATTGGATAGACTTATGTGATTTGCGATACTTTGGAACTGCTCAGAATGTGGTAATTTTGACTTATTTCAAACTTCATATAGCTGCAGATAGTGCTCTGAAAACACGAGATACGATGTTTTTAACGATATATTCATAAATATTATGAGGTCCTGAATAGAAATATGAACTTTTTGATTGTGAAAATCTGCGCGGAAAAGCGTGATTTCGACTTGTTACAAAGTTTGTGAAACTGCAAATAGCACTCTAAAAACACGAAATATGATGTATTTGGGGCTAGATTCTGCCATATAACGCATTTTTTGAGCAAAATCTTGCTTATGAGCAGATTTACAGGATCGAAAATTTCTCAAGGAGACTTAAAAAAAACGTCGATAACTCGCTGGAAACGCACAATTTTGTGCGTTTGAGGATGGATTTATGCGTATTATGTTGTATTGGATAGATTTATGTGATTTGCGATACTTTGAAACTGCTCAGAATGTGGTAATTTTGACTTATTTCAAACTTCATATAACTGCAGATAGCCCTCTGAAAACACGAGATACGATGTTTTTGTCGATAGATTCATACATATTATGAGGTCTTGAAAAGCAATATGAACTTTTTGGATGTGAAAAGCCGCGCGAAAAAGCGTGATTCCGACTTATTCCAAAATTTGTAAAACTGCGAATAGCACTCTAAAAACACGAAATATGATGTATTTGGTGCTAGATTCTGCCATATAACGCATTTTTGAAGCAAAATCTTGCTTCTGAGCAGATTGAGAGGATCAAAATTTTTCAACGAGACTCAGAAGAAACACGGATAACACGCTGAAAACGCAAAATTTTGTGCATTTGAGGACGGATTCATGCGTATTATGTTGTATTGGATAGATTTATGTGATTTGCGATACTTTGAAACTGCGCAGAATGTGGTAATTTTGACTTATTTCAAACTTTATATAACTGCAGATAGTGCTCTGAAAACACATGGAACGATGTTTTTGTCGATAGATTCATACATATTATGAGGTCCTGGATAGGAATATGAACTTTTTGATTGTGAAAATCTGCACGGAAAAGCGTGATTACGACTTATTCCAAAGTTTGTAAAACTGCAAATAGCACTCTAAAAACACGAAATATGATGTACTTGGTGCTATATTCTGCCATATAACGCATTTTTGAAACAAAATCTTGCTTCTGAGCAGACTTACAGGATCAAAAATTTCTCAACGAGACTCAGAAAAAACGCTGATAACTCGCTGGAAACGCAAAATTTCGTGCATTTGATGACGGATTCATGCGTATTATGTTGTATTGGATAGACTTATGTGATTTGCGATACTTTGGAACTGCTCAGAATGTGGTAATTGTGACTTATTTCAAACTTCATATAACTGCAGATAGCGCTCTGAAAACCCGAGATACGATGTTTTTAAATAGATTCATAAATATTATGAGGTCCTTAATAGAAATATGAACTTTTTTGATTGTGAAAATCTGCGCGGAAAAGCGTGATTTCGAATTGTTACAAAGTTTGTGAAACTGCAAATAGCACTCTAAAAACACGAAATATGATGTATTTGGGGCTAGATTCTGCCATATAACGCATTTTTTAAGCAAAATCTTGCTTATGAGCAGATTCCCTAGGATCGAAAATTTCTCAAGGAGACTCAAAAAAACGTCGATAACTCGCTGGAAACGCAAAATTTTGTGCATTTGAGGATGGATTTATGCGTATTATGTTGTATTGGATAGATTTATGTGATTTGCGATACTTTGAAACTGCTCGGAATGTGGTAATTTTGACTTATTTCAAACTTCATATAACTGCAGATAGCGCTCTGAAAACACGAGATACGATGTTTTTGTCGATAGATTCATACATATTATGAGGTCTTGAAAAGGAATATGAACTTTTTGGATGTGAAAATCCGCGCGAAAAAGCTTGATTCCGACTTATTCCAAAGTTTGTAAAACTGCGAATAGCACTCTTAAAACACGAAATATGATGTATTTGGTGCAAGATTCTGCCATATAACGCATTTTTGAAGCAAAATCTTGCTTCTGAGCAGATTGAGAGGATCAAAATTTTTCAACGAGACTCAGAAAAAACACTGATAACACGCTGAAAACGCAAAATTTTGTGCATTTGAGGACGGATTCATGCGTATTATGTTGTATTGGATAGATTTATGTGATTTGCGATACTTTGAAACTGCGCAGAATGTGGTAATTTTTGACTTATTTCAAACTTCATATAACTGCAGATAGCGCTCTGAAAACACGAGATACGATGTTTTTGTCGATAGATTCATACATATTATGAGGTCCTTGAAAAGGAATATGAACTTTTTGGATGTGAAAATCCGCGCGAAAAAGCTTGATTCCGACTTATTCCAAAGTTTGTAAAACTGCAAATAGCACTCTAAAAACACGAAATATGATGTATTTGGTGCTAGATTCTGCCATATAACGCATTTTCGAAGCAAAATCTTGCTTCTGAGCAGATTGAGAGGATAAAAATTTTTCAACGAGATTCAGAAAAAACACTGATAACACGCTTAAAACGCAAAATTTTGTGCATTTGAGGACGGATTCATGCGTATTATGTTGTATTGGATAGATTTATGTGATTTGCGATACTTTGAAACTGCGCAGAATGTGGTAATTTTGACTTATTTCAAACTTCATATAACTGGCAGATAGCGCTCTGAAAACACGAGACACGATGTTTTCGTCGATAGATTCATACATATTATAAGGTCCTGAATGGGAATATGAACTTTTTTATTGTGAAAATCTGCGCGGGAAAGCGTGATTTCGACTTATTGCAAAATTTGTAAAACTGCAAATAGCTCTCTGAAAACACGAAAAATGGTGTATTTGGTGGTAGATTCTGCCATATAACGCATTTTTGAAGCAAAATCTTGCTTCTTAGCAGATTTACAGGATCAAAATCTCTCAACGAGACTCAGAAAAAACGCCGATAACTCGCTGGAAACGCAAAATTTTGTGCGTTTGAGGATGGATTCATGCGTATTATGTTGTATTGGATAGATTTATGTGATTTGCGATACTTTGAAACTGCTCAGAATGTGGTAATTTTGACTTATTTCAAACTTCATATAACTGCAGATAGCGCTCTGAAAACACATGATACGATGTTTTTGTCGATAGATTCATAAATAACATGAGGTCCTGAATAGAAATATTAACTTTTTGATTGTGAAAATCTGCGCGGAAAAGCGTGATTTCGACTTGTTACAAAGTTTGTGAAACTGCAAATAGCACTCTAAAAACACGAAATATGATGTATTTGGGGCTAGATTCTTCCATATAACGCATTTTTTGAGCAAAATCTTGCTTATGAGCAGATTTACAGGATCAAAAATTTCTCAAGGAGACTCAAAAAAAACGTCGATAACTCGCTGGAAACGCAAAATTTTGTGCATTTGATGACGGATTCATGCGTATTATGTTGTATTGGATAGACTTATGTGATTTGCGATACTTTGGAACTGCTCAGAATGTGGTAATTTTGACTTATTTCAAACTTCATATAGCTGCAGATAGCGCTCTGAAAACACGAGATACGATGTTTTTAACGATAGATTCATAAATATTATGAGGTCCTGAATAGAAATATGAACTTTTCGATTGTGAAAATCTGCGCGGAAAAGCGTGATTTCGACTTGTTACAAAGTTTGTGAAACTGCAAATAGCACTCTAAAAACACGATATATGATGTATTTGGGGCTAGATTCTGCCATATAACGCATTTTTTAAGCAAAATCTTGCTTATGAGCAGATTTACAGGATCGAAAATTTCTCAAGGAGACTCAAAAAAAACGTCGATAACTCGCTGGAAACGCACAATTTTGTGCATTTGAGGATGGATTCATGCGTATTATGTTGTATTGGATAGATTTATGTGATTTGCGATACTTTGAAACTGCGCAGAATGTGGTAATTTTGACTTATTTCAAACTTCATATAACTGCAGATAGCGCTCTGAAAACACGAGATACGATATTTTTGTCGATAGATTCATACATATTATGAGGTCCTGAATAGGAATATGAACTTTTTGATTGTGAAAATCTGCGCGGGAAAGCGTGATTTCGACTTATTCCAGAATTTGTAAAACTGCAAATAGCACTCTGAAAACACGAAAAATGATGTATTTGGTGGTAGATTCTGCCATATAACGCATTTTTGTAGCAAAATCTTGCTTCTTAGCAGATTTACAGGATCAAAAATCTCTCAACGAGACTCAGAAAAAACGCCGATAACTCGCTGGAAACGCAAAATTTTGTGCATTTGAGGATGGATTCATGCGTATTATGTTGTATTGGATAGATTTATGTGATTTGCGATACATTGAAACTGCTCGGAATGTGGTAATTTTGACTTATTTCAACTTCATATAACTGCAGATAGCGCTCTGAAAACACATGGAACGATGTTCTTGTCGATGGATTCATACATATTATGAGGTCCTGAATAGGAATATGAACTCTTTGATTGTGAAAATCTGCGCGGAAAAAGCGTGATTTCGACTGATTCCAAAGTTTGTAAAACTGCAAATAGCACTCTAAAAACACGAAATATGATGTATTTGGTGCTAGATTCAGCCATATAACGCATTCTTAAAGCAAAATCTTTCTTGTAAGCAGATTTACAGGATCAAAACTTTCTCAACGAGACTCAGATGAAACGCTGATTACTCGCAAGAAACGCAAAATATCGTGCATTTGAGGCCGGATCCATGCGTATTATATTGTATTGGATAGATTTATGTGATTTGCGATACTTTGAAACTGCTCAGAATGTGGTAATTTTGACTTATTTCAAACTTCATATAACTGCAGATAGCCCTTTGAAAACACGAGATACGATGTTTCATACATATTATGAGCTCTTGAATAGGAATATGAACTTTTTGATCGTGAAAATCCGCGCGGAAAAGCGTGATTTCGACTTATTCCTTTGTTTGTAAAACTGCAAATAGCACTCTAAAAACACGAAATATGATGTATTTGGTGCTAGATTCAGCCATATAACGCATTCTTGAAGCAAAATCTTGCTTCTGAGCAGATTCACAGGATTAAAATCTCTCAACGAGACTCAGGAGGAACGCTGATTACACGCAAGAAACGCAAAATATCGTGCATTTGACGACGGATTCATGCGTATTATGTTGTATTGGATAGATTCATGTGATTTGCGATACTTTGAAACTGCTCAGAATGTGGTAATTTTGACTTATTTCAAACTTCATATGACTGCAGATAGCGCTCTGAAAACAAGAGATACGATGTTTTCGTCGATAGATTCATACATATTATGAGGTCTTGAATGGGAATATGAACTTTTGTATTGTGAAAATCCGCGCGGGAAAACGTTATTTCGACTTATTCCAAAGTTTGTAAAACTGCAAATAGCACTCTAAAAATACAAAAATATGATGTATTTGATGCTAGATTCTGCCATATAACGCATTTTTAAAGCTAAATCTTGCTTCTGAGCAGATTGAGAGGATCAAAAATTTTCAACGAGACTCAGAAAAAACACTGATAACACGCTGGAAACGCAAAATTTTGTGCATTTGAGGACGGATTCATGCGTATTATGTTGTATTAGATAGATTTATGTGATTTGCGATACTTTGAAACTGCGCAGAATGTGGTAATTTTGACTTATTTCAAACTTCATATAACTGCAAATAGCGCTCTGAAAACACGAGATACGATGTTTTTGTCCATAGATTCATACATATTATGAAGTCCTGAATAGGAATATGAACTTTTTGATTGTGAAAATCTGCGCGGGAAAGCGTGATTTCGACTTATTCCAAAGTTTGTAAAACTGCAAATAGCTCTTTGAAAACACGAAAAATGATGTATTTGGTGGTAGATTCTGCCATATAACGCATTTTTGAAGCAAAATCTTGCTTCTTAGCAGATTTACATGATCAAAAATTTCGTAACGAGACTCAGAAAAAACGCTGATAACTCGCTGGAAACGAAAAATTTTGTGCATTTGAGGACGGATTCATGCGTATTATGTTGTATTGGATAGATTTATGTGATTTGCGATACTTTGGAACTGCTCAGAATGTGGTAATTTTGACTTATTTCAAACTTCATATAACTGCAGATAGCCCTCTGAAAACACGAAATATGATGTATTTGGTGCTAGATTCTGCCATATAACGCATTTTTGAAGCAAAATCTTGCTTCTGAGCAGATTGAGAGGATAAAAATTTCTCAACGAGATTCAGAAAAAACACTGATAACACGCTGAAAAACGCAAAATTTTGTGCATTTGAGGACGGATTCATGCGTATTATGTTGTATTGGATAGATTTATGTGATTTGCGATACTTTGAAACTGCGCAGAATGTGGTAATTTTGACTTATTTCAAACTTCATATAACTGCAGATAGCGCTCTGAAAACACGAGACACGATGTTTTTGTCGATAGATTCATACATATTATAAGGTCCTGAATAGGAATATGAACTTTTTGATTGTGAAAATCTGCGCGGGAAAGCGTGATTTCGACATATCCCAGAATTTGTAAAACTGCAAATAGCACTCTGAAAACACGAAAAATGATGTATTTGGTGGTAGATTCTGCCATATAACGCATTTTTGAAGCAAAATCTTGCTTCTTAGCAGATTTACAGGATCAAAAATCTCTCAACGAGACTCAGAAAAAACGCCGATAACTCGCTGGGAACGCAAAATTTTTGTGCGTTTGAGGATGGATTCATGCGTATTATGTTGTATTGGATAGATTTATGTGATTTGCGATATTTTGAAACTGCTCAGAATGTGGTAATTTTGACTTATTTCAAACTTCATATAACTGCAGATAGCGCTCTGAAAACACATGATACGATGTTTTTGTCGATAGATTCTTAAATATGATGAGGTCCTGAATAGAAATATGAACTTTTTGATTGTGAAAATTTGCGTGGAAAAGCGGTGATTTCGACTTGTTACAAAGTTTGTGAAACTGCAAATAGCACTCTAAAAACACGAAATATGATGTATTTGGGGCTAGATTCTGCCATATAACGCATTTTTTAAGCAAAATCTTGCTTATGAGCAGATTTACAGGATCAAAAATTTCTCAAGGAGACTCAAAAAAAACGTCGATAACTCGCTGGAAACGCAAAATTTTGTGCATTTGATGACGGATTCATGCGTATTATGTTGTATTGGATAGACTTATGTGATTTGCGATACTTTGGAACTGCTCAGAATGTGGTAATTTTGACTTATTTCAAACTTCATATAACTGCAGATAGCGCTCTGAAAACACGAGATACGATGTTTTTAACGATAGATTCATGAATATTATGAGGGTCCTGAATAGAAATATGAACTTTTTGATTGTGAAAATTTGCGCGGAAAAGCGTGATTTCGACTTGTTACAAAGTTTGTGAAACTGCAAATAGCACTCTAAAAACACGAAATATGATGTATTTGGGGCTAGATTCTGCCATATAACGCATTTTTTAAGCAAAATCTTGCTTATGAGCAGATTAACAGGATCGAAAGTTTCTCAAGGAGACTCAAAAAAACGTCGATAACTCGCTGGAAAAGCAAAATTTTGTCCATTTGAGGATGGATTTATGCGTATTATGTTGTATTGGATAGATTTATGTGATTTGCGATACTTTGAAACTGCTTAGAATGTGGTAATTTTGACTTATTTCAAACTTCATATAACTGCAGATAGCCCTCTGAAAACACGAGATACGATGTTTTTGTCGATAGATTCATACATATTATGAGGTCTTGAAATTGAATATGAACTTTTTGGATGTGAAAATCCGCGCGAAAAAGCGTGATTCCGACTTATTCCAAAGTTTGTAAAACTGCGAATAGCACTCTAAAAACACGAAATATGATGTATTTGGTGCTAGATTCTGCCATATAACGCATTTTTGAAGCAAAATCTTGCTTCTTAGCAGATTGAGAGGATCAAAATTTTTCAACGAGACTCAGAAAAAACACTGATAACACGCTGAAAACGTAAAATTTTGTGCATTTGAGGACGGATTCATGCGTATTATGTTGTATTGGATAGATTTATGTGATTTGCGATACTTTGAAACTGCTCAAGATGTGGTAATTTTGACTTATTTCAAACTTCATATAACTGCAGATAGCGCTCTGAAAACACATGGAACGATGTTTTTGTCGATAGATTCATACATATTATGAGGTCCCGGATAGGAATATGAACTTTTTGATTGTGAAAATCTGCACGGAAAAGCGTGATTTCGACTAATTCCAAAGTTTGTAAAACTGCAAATAGCACTCTAAAAACACGAAATATGATGTACTTGGTGCTAGATTCTGCCATATAACACATTTCTGAAGCAAAATCTTGTTCTGAGCAGATTTACAGGATCAAAAATTTCTCAACGAGACTCAGAAGAAACGCCGATAACTCGCTGGAAACGCAAAACTTTGTGCATTTGATGACGGATTAATGCGTATTATGTTGTATTGGATAGATTCATGTGGTTTGCGTTACTTTGGAACTGCTCAGAATGTGGTAATTTTGACTTAATTCAAACTTCATACAACTGCAGATAGCGCTCTGTAAACACGAGATACGATGTTTTTGTCGATGGATTCATACATATTATAAGATCCTGAATAGGAATATGAACTCTTTGATTGTGAAAATCTGCGCGGAAAAGCGTGATTTCGACTGATTCCAAAGTTTGTAAAACTGCAAATAGCACTCTAAAAACACGAAATATGATGTATTTGGTGCTAGATTCTGCCATATATCGCATTTTTGAAGCAAAATCTTGCTTCTGAGCAGATTTACAGGATCAAAAATTTCTCAACGAGACTCAGAAAAAACGCTGATAACTCGCTGGAAACGCATCATTTTGTGCATTTGAGAACGGATTCATGCGTATTATGTTGTATTGGATAGATTTATGTGATTTGCGATACTTTGAAACTGCTCAGAATGTGGTAATTTTGACTTATTTCAAACTTCATATAACTGCAGATAGCGCTCTGAAAACACGAGATACGATGTTTTTGTCGATAGATTTATACATATTATGAGGTCCTGGATAGGAATATGAACTTTTTGATTGTGAAAATCTGCACGGAGAAGCGTGATTTCGACTTATTCCTTAGTTTGTAAAACTGCAAATAGCACTCTAAAAACACGAAATATGATGTATTTGGTGCTAGATTCAGCCATATAACGCATTCTTGAAGCAAAATCTTGCTTTTGAGCAGATTTACAGGATCAAAAATCTCTCAACGAGACTCAGAAGGAACGCTGATTACCCGCAAGAAACGCAAAATATCGTGCATTTGAGGACGGATTCATGCGTATTATGTTGTATTGGATAGATTTATGTGATTTGCGATACTTTGAAACTGCTCAGAATGTGGTAATTTTGACTTATTTAAAACTTCATATGACTGCAGATAGCGCTCTGAAAACACGAGATACGATGTTTTTGTCTATAGATTCGTACATATTATGAGGTCTTGAATGGGAATATGAACTTTTGTATTGTGAAAATCCGCGCGGGAAAACGTTATTTCGACTTATTCCAAAGTTTGTAAAACTGCAAATAGCACTCTAAAAATACGAAATATGATGTATTTGGTGCTAGATTCTGCCATATAACGAATTTTTGAAGCTAAATCTTGCTTCTGAGCAGATTGAGAGGATCAAAAATTTTCAACGAGACTCAGAAAAAACACTGATAACACGCTGGGAACGCAAAATTTTGTGCATTTGAGGACGGATTCATGCGTATTATGTTGTATTAGATAGATTTATGTGATTTGCGATACTTTGAAACTGCGCAGAATGTGATAATTTTGACTTATTTCAAACTTCATATAACTGCAGATAGCGCTCTGAAAACACGAGACACGATGTTTTTGTCGATAGATTCATACATATTATAAGGTCCTGACTAGGAATATGAACTTTTTGATTGTGAAAATCTGCGCGGGAAAGCGTGATTTCGACTTATTCCAAAATTTGTAGAACTGCAAATAGCACTCTGAAAACACGAAAAATGATGTATTTGGTGGTAGATTCTGCCATATAACGCATTTTTGAAGCAAAATCTTGCTTCTTAGCAGATTTACAGGATCAAAAATCTCTCAACGAGACTCAGAAAAAACGCCGATAACTCGCTGGGAACGCAAAATTTTGTGCGTTTGAGGATGGATTCATGCGTATTATGTTGTATTGGATAGATTTATGTGATTTGCGATACTTTGAAACTGCTCAGAATGTGGTAATTTTGACTTATTTCAAACTTCATATAACTGCAGATAGCGCTCTGAAAACACATGATACGATGTTTTTGTCGATAGATTCATAAATATTATGAGGTCCTGAATAGAAATATGAACTTTTTGATTGTGAAAATTTGCGCGGAAAAGCGTGATTTCGACTTGTTACAAAGTTTGTGAAACTGCAAATAGCACTCTAAAAACACGAAATATGATGTATTTGGGGCTAGATTCTGCCATATAACGCATTTTTTAAGCATAATCTTGCTTATGAGCAGATTTACAGGATCAAAAATTTCTCAAGGAGACTCAAAAAAAACGTCGATAACTCGCTGGAAACGCAAAATTTCGTGCATTTGATGACAGATTCATGCGTATTATGTTGTATTGGATAGACTTATGTGATTTGCGATACTTTGGAACTGCTCAGAAAGTGGTAATTTTGACTTATTTCAAACTTCATATAACTGCAGATAGCGCTCTGAAAACACGAGATACGATGTTTTTAACGATAGATTCATAAATATTATGAGGTCCTGAATAGAAATATGAACTTTTTGATTGTGAAAATCTGCGCGGAAAAGCGTGATTTCGACTTGTTACAAAGTTTGTGAAACTGCAAATAGCACTCTAAAAACACGAAATATGATGTATTTGGGGCTGGATTTTGCCATATAACGCTTTTTTAAGCAAAATCTTGCTTATGAGCAGATTTACAGGATCGAAAATTTCTCAAGGAGACTCAGAAAAAAACGCCGATAACTCGCTGGAAACGCAAAATTTTGTGCATTTGAGGATGGATTCATGCGTATTATGTTGTATTGGATAGATTTATGTGATTTGCGATACTTTGAAACTGCTCAGAATGTGGTAATTTTGACTTACTTCAAACTTCATATAACTGCAGATAGCGCTCTGAAAACACATGGAACGATGTTTTTGTCGATAGATTCATACATATTATAAGGTCCCGAATAGGAATATGAACTTTTTGATTGTGAA